>VNJV01006350.1:0-197948 GCA_008042635.1 Drosophila nikananu
ATTATTAAAATATATTTACTTATTTACCTCGCCCTATAATTCAAGGATATTAATGTTATTACTATAAAAATCATTTATGTTGACATCAACGGCGATTTTTTACGATTTGTCAAAAAAAAATTGGGTGTCCACAACCCCCGACATTTCATTGTCCACAACTGCCTCAAGCAGTCGTTTTGAAATCATATGAAAAAAATTTTTTTTGTGAAACTTTTGTCCAAACCCGGTGTGGAATCTTAAACATAACTAAATTTCACGTCAAAAAATCTATTGCACTTACCTTCTTAATTAACACACTTCACACGGTGACACTTTTAAAAACGAGCAATAAAACTTTTGAGATTTTTTTCAGCATGAAAAAATGGATTTTTCCGGGACACAAAGCAGACGCGTCCGTTCCGTTTGGTATTTGGCACAAAACAATCGAGCTTCAATAGCGCACACATGACATTTGAAAGATCCGTCCTATCTGTCCTGTGTCAAAAGTTACACAGGGGTGTCCACAACCCCCACGGTGTCCACGACCCCCACTTTTCCCCTAACTATTGTAATTTAAGGAAGAAGAGAGAAGTTTGTTAAAAGAAAATTAAACTAATTATTTTACTAAGATAATCATACAAATATTATATTTCATTTTCTATAATTTATGGCTCTTGGATGCAAGAACCATTGTCTTGTCCGCAGCTGTAGGCGTGATTGTCTGGTCAGGTGTGGGTGGTTTTTGGTGGCTCTTTGGGTGTTTGGGTGGCCTGAGTGGCTGGTCAGTTGCCTGCAACTGGACGCGGGCCAGTGGCGAGCGGCAGTAAAGGTGCCGCGGGGGCAGGTGGCACTCCCCTCGGGCCGGTGGCGTGTGCATTTTTTATGCACCCACATATCCACAGCTGGCAGGCTGGCTTTATTCCCCCCTACGTTTTCCCGCCCCCTCCTGGACTTTACTGAACCGACCTGAACTGCAGGGAAACAGCCACCCAATGTCAGCCACCATCAGGTGTCGGAGAATGCAGAATTTTGTGGCTTTTGATTGGCTTTTTCGGTGTCTCCGTGGGCCGGCAAAAGTTATAAATGGAGTTTAGAGAGTGCCGATGGCGGAGCTAAAATAAAATAAAACTGGGCGAGGACTTGTCTGCGGTCAGCTCATAAATACATCAAAATGCGGTACCTCCAACCAGCATTATGGATCAAATCCTGAAAGTAATTTTAGCATGCCAAGCTGAGAGGGGAAAACCCCCGAAAATATATACAAAAAAACGGGAGCAGCTGGCGAAAATGTATGAGGCGGAGTCCCTCTACTTTATTTGCTCACGAACTGCGGCAGTGCAATGGAAAAACACACGGCAAATGTAAATAAAATCGCTGGGAATACAATGTGTGGGAATGTGTGCCAAGCCGCAGATAGCTGGGGAAAAGGGAGTTTCGCAGGAGGAGGCGGAGTGTCGTGGGAAAGGGTTTGCCGGGGGTTTCCCCACAGCAGTAAAAAGCAGCAGCGAACGCCAACAGCAAATAAAAGCGAGCAAATAAAAGTAAAGCAAGCACAGGCAACTCGCGTTATTTACTAAATTTTGCATATAAAACAAGGCGAAACGCGAAAGGAGAGAGAAGACGGTGGCGAAACCATAAACAAAAACATGTAGAAATTGTTAAAGTAAAGTTTTTTTTCAGACCTGCACGATGCTTAGTATTCGAAAGTGTGTGCAAGCATTTTTAATAAATTTAAAGGGGGAAGAGGGAAGGCTTTAAATTGGAAACTAAATATATCAATAAATATAATTCTCATGTAAAATCAAATAACAATTTAAAGTAGGTATAATTTAGGCTCAGTTAAAGCTTAGTTTCAGAGGGAAAACATCATCATTGAAATTCTAAAAATGTAGTATAGAAGCTAACCATAAAATCAACATTAGAATGCTTTTCAGCTCTCTAGAAAATCAAACAACAAAAAAAAACACCGATTTAAAAGCATCCTTAGGTGCACTTTGTTGCATACTTTGTGGCAGATACCCGGAGAAGATCTCTCGTTACCAAAACGCCAAAAAAGCCACAACCATGGCAAATAGAATAGTATCTGGTGGAAAAACAAGGGGAACAATAAAACTTTACAACCAGCCAAAACAGGCAAAATAAGCAGTTGCCACCAAAAAAGAAGACCCCACAAAAAAAAAGGGAACGAAGAGCAAGAAAGGGGCAAGAGGGTAAACCCCCGAAAGACAAAGGAAAACAAGGGGAACTCAATAAATTGTCATGCAGTAAAATGTAGTCGGGGAAGGAGTCGAGGCGGAAGGAAAGAAACCACGCGCGACTTTGTTTCAGCCGATGAGAAATGGCCAGGGGATTTTCCTTCAGCGGAAAAGAAGGAAAATGGCCAAAAAAGAGAAGAGAGGGCAATGGGAAATGGGAAATGGAATGGGACGGGGCACGTAAAATGCCAAGAAAGTAGCATGAGTGCAAGTGGCATGCAGATACGAGTACATGCTTATACATCCTGCCCGACATTGGTGCAGTGCCTGACCGAAAATCACATGTCCTGGTGTACCCGGGAAGGATGTGATTTAAGTTGCAGTGCAACAGCGAACAAGTCCTGCAGAAGAGCGGCAACAAATGAGGCGAAGTACATGCCCCTTCACCCATACACTTCACTCCACTCCACATCCGTGTGACATTCTGGGCAGCTTTTGCAGTCGCGCGGCCTCCTGAATTTTTGATGCCCCTTCCAGGGGCATAAACTCGTACCTGTAACTGTGCCTCCTCGGCTTCAGTGAGTTTCAGCTTCTGTGTTAGTTTCTGGCCTGTAAATGAAGCCAACTCTCCGTTTTTATTGGCACTTGCTTCTTGTGACCAGAGGTATTCTCTTTCAAAAGGGTAACTGGAGAATTTGGGAGAGCTTGCAGGATATAGTTTCTTAATATTGCAATATGTACTTTCTATAACTATGCAAGAAACCAAATCGAATTCAAGGCTAAGAATCTATAATGTCCTTTTAATAATTAAGCTAATAATCAACCAAGTTCAAGATTCTTTTAATATTATTTATTTATACTCCCATTTATCTTAAACTTCAAAACGAATAATTAGCGAATAATAAACCAAGTTCAAGTTTCTTCTAACTAAATCGAATTTAAGGCTTAGAATCTTTAATTTCTTTATAGTAACTATCTAAAAATAAACAAATTTGTATTTCCTTGTACCAGTACTTATGTATAAATATATGCTTTCTATAACTAAAATTTTATTAAGAAACAACCGATGTGTAATTCCTTCTCCCAGAATGAACCTTTAAATGCTTTTGAATGTTTATAATTCCTTAGAAACAATTTACTATTCCTTCTCAAATCCCCAACGATTTTCCAGCTTCAAAAAAATCCCCATTTTACCAAACTATTACTATTGTTTTCGATTAACCTAGAAGGGTAAAGTGCACTTGCAGGGTATCCGCAAAACCTGGCCATTGTGCTCTAATTTCCATTGTAAATGTCGCTGTTATTGCGGCTTCATTTGGCTTTCAGGTAAATGGTCTCTTGGCGTGGTGGCAGCACAGCCTTTCAAGTGTATTAATCCTTTTTTATATGCGGCCAGCGAGGAAATTGGCGCAAATTAAGTATACGCGATGTGGACGCGGGACATTTCTTGTGGCGGCATTTACTTTGGCAAAATTGCATTAAAGTTGCATAAGTGCACACGGTTTTAATATTTAATTTGGCAAAAAGCTTTCCAAACACATGGCAGTCTGGATCTGACTCTGGGTCCTTGTGTCTCACAGTTTTTCCGACTTTCTGTCTGTTTTTCCGTCCCCTTATTTGGTGTCCTGCACTTAGAGCTGTCCTGGCGATAACGCCGCTGACATCCACGCTTAATAATATCCCTTTTCTCGCTTCGTGTTGCCTGGGAAAACAAAAGCGCAGCCTTGTCTCTGTGATTTTTCCAGGGGGTTGGGGTGGGCGGTAAAACAGCAGAAAAGCGCAGCTCGCAAATGGAGATAAAAATTTGCGATGGCAAAGCCAAAGGAAGCGACAAAAAAATAAAGCTAGAAAAAACAACAGCAGTGGAGGCTGCACCAGTAGCATCAGCAGCAAAGTGCAGCAAAAGTATTTACAAAGCGTTATCACGCTGTGACCCTCTGTCACCTCCTACTGCCTTCACTCTCCCCTTTGAACTTTGAACCCCTCCACCCCCTGCTGGCATTTTCCCAGCTCCTCTCAACACGTTCGCTTGTTTATTTTCGCCGCCGGCGTTCGCTTCTCTAATTTCTGATGCGCTGCAGTTTTATATAGTTAAATAAAAAGGCGCTTAAGCAGGCGATAGAGTGTAATCATGGACCGGGAATGGATTTCTGAGGCGGTGCGGGGCTCAAGGGCTAGATACATATCGCAGAATCGGAAAGCGAGGCTGGGAATTACGCAGGGGAATGCCAAATTAAATGTTCATTTAATAAAGGCTTAAGGAAAGCATTTATAGAGGTCTTAAAAAATAGGAGAAAATGCTTTAAATTAAGTGTGTGTTTACAAGGTTTTTGGAAGGGTGGGTGGTTTAAGCTTACATTTTTAATTCTAAAGAGTTTTAAACAATATTATAATATTTTTAACAAGGAAATAATATAAATATATATAAAATAGAGGAAACTCTTTAATATAAGTTTTTATTTAAGATTCTTAAGAAAGATAGAGTGGCTTAAGCTTTAGTTTTCATGACCAAAGAGTTTTCAAATTAAATGTAGACTAAATAGGTTTTAAAAAAATAAGAGATATGTTTTTTAAGCAGAAATTTCATAAAGGTAAGAGTTATATAAGCTTTAATTAAATTAATTAAATCCAAGACCGCTGTTCTTACTTTCAAGACACATTTGGTCTGTTCTTGAATATGGAACATTTGTACCATTTGTGTATTAATATACTACAGATTGGTCTTAATTGTCATACACCTCGTTTAAATAATTAAAAAAAAATATATTTTCATGAAAAATATTCATTAAAATTTTTTTTTTTTTATTTTCTTATACATTTAGAGAAATTCTAATTTTAAAAATATTAAAAAAATAAAATAAATTAAGAAAAAAATTTGTCGGGATGGGGACTCGAACACGCGGTCGCCTGTTTCCTAGAGGTTAGAGCATCCAACCTCTAGGCCATGCGTCGCGATCGCTTCGCGACGGCAACCTATTTTCCTTTACAGTCGCTGAATGCATGTATTTGTATATCAGCGACATAAACTAAAACGCGTGCGTGGTCCAATGTGTAAGCTGTCGGTCTGTTAAACTCGGAGACGCGGGTTCAATCCCAAGGTGATCCTTTGTATTACAAAAAAATTGTGAGTATGGTTTTTCAATATAAGTTATAAGTTAATTTACTACAATAACATAAAATGAATAAATAAAGTTGATAAACTAAAAAAAAAAATAACTAAAAAAAAAGAATTTCAATTTTATAGTAAGACCGTTTGTTCTTAAACTTAGACTGTTTGTTCTTAAAAAAATAAGACCGTTATGTTCTTAAATGTAGAAAAACGGTATTAAAATTGTGATACCATATGTTCTGGGAAGAAGAACAAACGGGATATCGCTGTTTTTAAGAACGAGTGTAATTAAGTAAGTGTTATGTAAACGTTAATTTTTATTACTTAGAAGCTTAAAAATTAAATGTATACTTACTGCAGGCTTTAGGAAATCATTTAAAAAAGTGTTATAAAAAAGAAAAAACAAAAAAAAACTCAAACAAAAATATATTTATGAGTGTTTTACAAGATAGAGTGACCTCTGCTTTCCTTTGTAAACAACATTTAAATTATTTATCTGATAAATAAATTTCCAAGAAATCCCTTTAATTTTCTTGCTGACTAGTCCGTATCAAGTGTCCTTAATATATGTATATAAAACGATTACCCAAACTTGCTGATGTTAAGCCTTTTCATCCATACTAAATATTTGTTTACTCCACCAATGAAACCTTCTTTATGGTACTCTCCATAAAAGTGCCTACTATTGATTATGTTTTATTTAAAATACACTTTCCCCTGTGCATTTTAAGCATAGTGTTCAGCAATTCGAGGCCATTTCAGCCTGGCTGCTTAGGTTTCCATCGCTGGGGGAGCATTTCCTAGTTTATCACTTCACCAGCTAGCTAGGAGCACTGCTCCTCCTCTGGACTCGGATCCTCTCGGCAGCAGCTCATCTCCTATTCCATTTGCCTCAGCTTTACGAGCTGCTCCTCAAATTTAAAGCTCATCAAGGGGCGACGAGGATGAGGATGACTGGAATGGCTGATGTCGAAATAGTTTCGCATTTTATAACTCACTTAAAGGCGCCGCCAGGCAGCAGGCCAATTAAAATGGGCGGACGAGCAGCTGATTAACCTTGGCAGGTCCCCACTCTAAACCCCACCCCCCAGAGCCCACCCTCACACACATATACATGCATATACATACATATATAGTGTATATGTATATATTTAAAGTGAAGCCCAAGTGACCGTCGCCAGGTCACGTCGTCGTCGTCTTTTGCAGTTGTTGCAATGGTAATTGTGCGAGTGCAGCAATGACGTCAGTGCCGCACACACACTTACACACACACACACTCTCTTTGAAGTGGGGGCGTGACAGGGGCGTGGCTCTGGTGGGCGGGCAAACGTTGCCACGGTAATTGTGTGCGCTGCTCCACGCTTCGGTTGGCAATATTGTTATGACCAAAAAACCAGGTCACAAAGGACAGCCTCCCTTGCCCGGCGCCAATGTCTTGGCCTCAGCTTTCGGCGTGAACGCGCGCATATTTTATTTGATTTATTTATATGGAAACAAATATAGAAACCAAAAAAAAAAAACGAAAATACTTTTCTTTTTTCCTTTAAGATGCCATAATTTAGTAAAATGTTTAGTAAAGTGGGGAGCAAGGAAAAAATAGCATCGGGAAAATGCAAAAATGGGTTGGGAGAAAGTTTCGCGAGGGTCAACAGAAAATTCTTCAGTGAGTAAGTGGGGGGAGGGACGAGGAAAATCCCTGCTGGCAGTTGGGGATTTCTCAGCTTCAGCTTCAGCTCTTGTGCTATTTTGCATTTAATATTTATGCCACTTTTCCCTCTGTTTTGCAGGCATGCATCGAGCTCTCCGGCCTCTCAGCTCAGCTGCTCAACTCGTTGCCACATTGCGACTTGTCGACTTTCCAACCAGACCGCTGACCAGGCCAGGAGCGGCCTCCAGGAGCCAGGACGAAACGGAGCAGAGCCGAGCGGGACAGGCCAGTAGTCCTCAGCCATGGCTGCTGAATAATTAATGCAGTTTCGGTAAGTGCATTTGAGAAATACGTTCCCTTTTTGCACCTTTCAGTTCACAATTTTCACAGTTTTCCGTATTCAGCATTTGGGTTCTTTAGTTTAGTTTGACTTAGTTTAGTTCGAGGTGTTCAAATAGCCTGGTGGCTCATTTAAATAAGCACTGGGAGATTTTTAAAAATATTAAATTCAACATAGGGAGGCCAATAAAATTATGTATTCAAAAGTTCTTAAAGAAATAGTGTCGTATAAATGCATAATGGCTACAATTAAAGTGAGATAATAAAACATATACTAACTTTTACTTAAGGTTTATTATTGTTTAAATCTGCATTAGAATCTGTCAACATATAAAAAGTAATACGGCAACGTCCTCAAAACATTATTACACTAGGCTTTCATTAATGTTTAACTAAAATTTCGTCTAGCAGTCTTCATAATTTACTTACTTAACAAAAATCTATTCAATTTTCAATTTTCATTGCCAAAACCCTTCCAAATTCTCCCTTAAATACTAGAATATACCTTCATCCTCAGTGCATGTCCTTTCTCAGCACAAAAACTAAGCTTGACAAATGAAGTGTTCACTGCCTTCGCAAGGGGGCGTGGCCCATTGTCGCTGGCCCAGGCTCATGCATAAACCAATATGCGACATGGCTTCGCTACTTCCCTGCTTCCCCTCGACTCGATTCAATTCAGTTCAGTTGAGTTGAGTTCAGTTGAGTTTGGTTCGCTTGGCGCTTCGCCTTTTCTTTGGCTGCGTTCACGCGCCGGAAGCGGAAATTGTCCAGCAACAATGGCAACAAAATGGCTGCGGCCGAAAGAATGGCAGCGGCCGCCCACAGTCAGCGGAATGTCAGCGGGAGTGACAGAAAGAGAGATAGTGCGAATGTGGAGACGCTTGGGAAATTGTCCACTATTTTCACACATTTGTAGAGTGCCCAATGGGGGAGGAGGGGCAAATGGCGATAAGGAGGTGAGGGTATCCATATTCCTTTTTTTTTGTATTTTTGGGTCACTGCTGAACCTTACTCAAAGTGTTTAAGTGCCTTTTGGAAGACTTAAGAAGGAGTCGGCTAAAGGGAGGTTTGTTTTTATTTAGCTTGTATGTAAATATCAAGAAGATTAACACATATTGTTGTTTTTAAAGTTGAACATTCGTCGATTTAATCAAAGGTTTATTAAGGAGGCTTAATTCAAGATCTGACTATTATATGGGTATTTCTTCTTATATTTTATAAATACATTTTAAAAATCCATTATGTCTTGATTAATTTGTTACGATTTACCTTTCTATCGGGCTTCTCATCACGATCATTTTTTCTGTCTCGTAACCAGACTAGATTATCTTCATTCTTTGTAAAATACCTTACCAAATGGGTGCTTGCTTCACTATTCCAGTTTCCAGAGAGTATACCTATGTTCGTCATCCTCTACACCGCTTTCCCTTCACGCTTTTCCCGCTCAGATCGGCATTATTTATGCCTTGATGCTGTTGCTGGCTTTATCTTAATGCTGTCCTGATACAACATTTCCATCGTTGTCGTCGCTCAACGCAGTTGTTGTTGTTGTGACGCGCTTATTGCCATTGCTACGAGTGCCACTGTGTGCGTGTGCACTGAGAGAAAAGGCAGGATTAATAAATATTGAAATATTAAAATATTTCTTTAAAAAATTATAAATAAAGAAATAGTATTATATGTATTTAAAATATATGTATTTTTTAGTGATTAAAATATATTTTGTAATATTTCATTAAAACGTTATGAATCCTCGTTGGATTCATTATATTTAAAATATGTTTATATTAAATAGAAGTAATTAACAGAGCTAAATGAAATGTAATTTCTTTTGGTTTACTTTCAATTTTCTTTCAAAATATATCTCCCAGTGTTCGTGCACTGCTTATCCTTATCCGCAACATCGCCTTGTCCTGCTCCTTCGCCTTTGCCTTCGCCTCGTCCGTCCGTCGTTTGTTTTGTCATTCAATTCAATGAGGCTAATGTCCGTTGAGGTCCCCCGCTCTTGCACCCCTCCTGACGACGCCAGTGTCCTGGGTTCGGTGGCTCTTCTGCGTCCATTGCTTCATGCTGTTGTTGAAGTGCCATTAAGTTTAGTTGTCACTTAGCCTCTTTGCTTTTATATGCCGTTCTCCTTCTGGTCTTTGCTTCGTCTCCTTCCTTCCACCGAACATATCTCTTTGCCGCTCGGTGTCTCCTGTCCGTTTGTCGCTTGTCGTCTGCCGACCGTTGTTGTTATCCTTTTGGCTTGAACATCTTAAGCGCCTAATGCCAGGGCCATAAAAAGTCCAACTAATGCTTTAAAGTGTGGCATACACATACATACGGAGATGGGAGATGGAGAAGAGACAGGGAAATGCCGAGGTAACCACACAGAGAACAAATATCGCCGGGATTTAGATAGGGTATATAAAGAACTTTAAGCATCAAAATATTGCCTCCATGTGAGGATATTTTCTATTATAAAACGAATTTTCTTTTTGTGCACCTTTTAACTAATATAATGCGTTAATGTAAGCATATTTTGCATTATAATATTACCATTTAAAAAAGAAATCCTTTAGGCACTTCTTAAAAAGATTTTAAAACTCTAACGCTATTTTTGCCCTCCGATAGTTGCAAATTAAATTTAAAAGTATTGAAATTAATTTATCCTTTACTAAGACATAATTTCGATGTTTTTAAAAATTGAAAATACATTTTTCAATGCAATTAATTACCAATTATGTCAAGTTTTTCCCATGCAGCAATTTTCTGTCTGGAGGACAGCTTAAAATGGCAACTCTTCCTTCGGTTCGCAGGACCTCTCTTATCTGGCCGGTCTTATCGATCGTTTTGCGTGTTGTCTTTTCGCCGTTTGATTTTCGGCTTTAAGCGGAGTCCATCCTTCCGTTTGCCGCTTTTATTTTTATTTTGATTTTTATTCCTTTCGTTTCGTTTTCGCTTTTTGTCGGCCTGAAAATTGCGTGTTAATTTTCACACAAACGGAGACAGTGGCATTTTCCACGTATACTCTGTTTGTGCTTTGCGGTTTTCGCTGGAAACGTTCGTGTTTGTGCGGCTTTTGTTTAAATATTTGCATTTTTATTGCGCCCTTTTGCAGCTTTTATCCTTTGCTTCATTAGCCGCTTGTCTGTTGACACAGCTTTCTGTCACTCATTTTGCTTGCTTTGTTGGCGGCGCGGATTTTGTATCCTGTATATCCCTTGGCGTTATACCCCTTTTGGCGATTGTGGCCAAAAGTTCATCTAAATTAAGTGCAAGCCATTTTCAATTAACTTTCGACGAATTCAACTTCCGAGGACCCCCTCCGAAAACTTGCAGCCAAAAATGCAAAAAGTTTTGCTGAAACTTTCACGGCACTTTTCAGTTTTTGTTGCCTTTCCCGATGAATTTTCATTACGTTGCATATTTGTTTTTTTTTCCAACTATGTTTTCTTTTTTTTAGTTAGTTTTTTTGTTGCATGTAAACAAGCCGCGCCAATTTGTTGCCGCTGCAACAAAAGCAACAAAGGAGCACCACATTTTTCACTTCAAAACTTGTCAAATTCTGCAGAAACAACAAAACCGATCCTAAGTGGCAGGATATGGGGGGGTGGAATAATTTAGGGGGCAAGTGGAATACATTTTGCACTTTAATGGTAGGAAGAAGTGCATTAAAAATGCAGATACAATGCCCCGAAAAATGCCTGACAGGCCAAGAAGTGGCGAGGCGCAAAATGTGAGGAAATTTGTGGATGGAAATGCTGGCAAAATGGGTGGAAAATGGTCATGAGGGTGGGCGGTGCTCTGTGTGTGCCTGTGCAAATTTCAAGTTGTCAATTTATGATTATGGCACCTCGTGAAGCGAGGCAAAATGTAAATTATACGCCAACGTCATCGTCGTAGTCGTTTCAACCAGCAGCGAAATAAAAACTCTGGCGAATAACAAGCCAAATTGCATGTGCGATGGTAATGAAAGTACACTGTAATTGTAATTAAAAAGGATTTTTAGAATAGTTACAAAATTCTTGAAGGTATCTTGTTCTCTTGAAACAAGATTAATAATGTTTTGTATGACCTTTGAATTGGAATTTTTGACCAAGAAAACAAGTAATATTACTCACTTAATAAGCCAGATAAACAATCTAAAAGATAGTCCTATTCGTGGACTAAGGTTATTGATATTATTAATTATTTATGAAATATTATATAAAATCTAAGATCCTGTGACATAATTCTACTAAGAATTCTGTGTCAATTTACAAAGTTCTGCTTTTGTTTTTGAGTACGACATATATAGGAATATAGAATATCCTTTACATTTCGTGGCAAAAGATTGGTCTTAAAGTACCACAAGTTCCTCTGAAACTTAATTATTTTCCTAATTAAATTTACCAGCTTTTTCCTTTGTGTAAAAAAGAGTTAGTATCTGTCTGGCAAGCTTAAAGTTGGCTCTTATTGTTGTAACCCCGCCAGCGGGCCTGGCTTGTTACATTTAACGCTTTTTAACGCCGAATTGACTGCACTCACTCAATGCTCGCGCGAGTACACTCGCTCCAGAGTCGTTGTTATGTAAATGAGAATCGCGATTCCCGGCTACCTTTTCCTCTCCTTTAACCATACCCATTTCATTCGATCGACAGGCAGCGCAGGTGCAATCAAATATTACGTATACGCCGCACTGTGCACAATAGTTAGCAATAAAGTTGGCAAGGCGGCAGGCAGGCAGAAGGCAGGCAGGCAGGCAGTAAGGCAGCGGCAATGACTTGGCTAGCAAACTGTCAATTTGGTCGTTGCCTTTACTGTTGCTATTGCTGTTGCCTTTATTGCTCTTTACCTTATAACAACATTAAGGGGGCAACGAAGAATATTGAATTACTTGAAATGTGTGGAAAATGAGCGGAAAGAAATGGGCCGGGGCGAGACTTCATTGAAAAGTGCGGAAACTCGAGAGCTTTAAAATGCTATCATTGAATTGGGTTAACTGGTTTCGTTACGGAATAATAGACATCAATGGTTGGGTTGTTGTTTTAGGATATAAATAAAAAGTTGAAGGTAATGGGAAATGTTAAGTAAACCTGATTTAATATTGAGAAATTGTAATTTAGTGATTCCTGAAAAAAGAAAATCATTGTTTAAAGAGTATTTGGAATCTTTTAAGTTTGTTTAAACTTATACTTAGCTGTAGAGTAGAGAGTATTTATTTATTTTTTATTTCAAGCAGATTAACAAGGACATTACTTCCATTAAACTAGAAATTCTCTACTGCATTTCTGCCATAGCTTAATAATTGAAACCTTATCTGGGTAGACGAATTATAAAGCTAGATTGGAGTTTAACATTTCAATCTTATTTAAAGAGTACTTTCGATTCGGCTCTCCAGCTCCCCTTTTACCTCCAAATAGTTGCTGTTGTTTTGCAGTTTGTTTCGGCAACGGAAACCGAGCGAGGGGACCGTACGGTAGGCACTCGTTTCCGTGGAAAGCTCTTGGCATGCGCCAGTGCTCATGTGAGGGGCATAAAATTTGATTGTGATTGAAAGGTGTAGCCTACTTTCGGGCGGGCGCATATAAAATGCATGTAATCAAGCGAAATGGCAACGGGCTCGAAATGAGATCGCCAACACAGGGCGACCCCACACATGGGCGGGGCATCGAGGGGGGCGGCTGTACTGCATTTGCATTTGCATTTGCAAATAACGCCCTCGTGTTCGAATGGGCCACGCCCCCCCGACTGGCACATACAATAATTGAAATTTGATTTGATTAGTTTCGATACTGCGGTTGCCGTTGATGTTGTAATTGTAACTGTAACTGTTGTGTCTGCAATTTCGCTAAATGGAAATGTCAAATTAATTTAATTGTATTTTTTCGCGCTTAACTCTGGCCGGCTACCTTTTGCCAAATCCCTTTATAATTGAGTCGTTGAAGGGGAAGTCATTTAACAATATGAAAGGCAGCAGCTCTCCCGGTTTCCCAGACATAATTGAACTATTTGGTTTTCATAATTGAAATTTTCCCTCAGACACAATTCAATAATAATTATACAGAGAAAAGAGAGGAGACAGGGCAGGCGTAGGAGGCGTCTGTCTGTCTCCTGCGGCACGTGAAGAATTTAATTAAGTAACTTATTGTTATAATTTGCATTCCTTTCCGTCCGCCCCGGTCAGCGGTAAGGATAATTCGTTGGATTTTTTCCTGCATAGCTCGATCCTTTGTCCTCACCGCAATTAAATAAATATTAAATAGTTGTTGGCGCGTGAAAGAGGCAAAAACTATAATTTAATAATATTTATTAATATTTCAGCAAAATTCTCTATGCGATTGAATATTATAGCAAAATATTTGCGCATATTTGTGCGCTTTAATGGGGCCACATTGATAAGCAGGCTCCAATGGTAAATGATGAAAAATGCTCTGCATTTTCCGCACCTTTTTGTGTGGCCAAGCGGAATAAAAAGGAGTCGAGCAGAGCTCAGAAAAATAAGAGAAAAAACCCAAGAAATAAGGAAGCCAACGCACAAATATTGGCTCGCAATTTTTTCGAATGAATTATGACTGTGCCCGAGCGACCGGAGGGACCGTTGAGTGGGTCGGGAAAAAGCGTGCGGCTGGGGGAATTTCCCCCGGCCAACTCAGTGGCGCGGAGTGGCGGAAAAGAGAAATTTTCAAGAGGGTCGATGATTGGACGAGTGGCCCACCAAAAGGTGTTCGAAGGTAGTTGAGCAAATAGTTTTATTGAAACCGATATTAGCATATGCCCGGCATCGGCGGGGGATGGCCAAACAAAGGGAAATGCAGAGAATGGCAGGCGAATTCCGCGGCTGACAGATTGTGGAAAAGCCAATTGATGGCGGTGATTGGATTTTCTGGTTGGTCAAAACGTAATTTTTAAATGTTTGTTGGCAGGAAATTTAAAATGAAACTGAGAAGGAAGAAGCTTGTAAGTTGTGTATTTGTGATTTTTTTTAAGATATGTATTTTGAAAGTATGAGTATGAGAATTCTATATAAAAATGGTAGTTGAAGGAAGAAATAAAGGGTTCATTTAAGGGATTTATTAATTTGTGACGTTAAAGTTGAAAATAGGGAGACTTTTAGGCCACGTTTTGGACTTAACGAAATTGCCAGAATTTCATTCCAGAATATAAAACAAAAATTGTTTAACAAGAATGTCTTAGTCAATGAGGATTTATTTTAATAACTTAATTTTAAGTCCTACCTTAAATATTTTTCAAGGATTTGTTCTTTGGTATTCTGTAGTTTATAGTAATGAATTCAAAATCACTTTCATTTACTTTTCTCTTCTTTATCTACTCTTATTATCCACTTCTTATAGTCTTGTTCTTCCACTTTAAAAACTAATATCCTTTCCATCTTCAGTTATCCTGGAATATCCCTCACTGATCGTGCGCCTCTGTGTTTCTTGCTCCCGTTTCCAGCATTTTTTGTTGCTTTTGATTTTTCTTTCGGCACGCGTTGGCCTCTTTCTTGTTTGTTCGACTTTCTCCTTCACCTTCTGCCCTTTCTCTGGCTCTCCTCTCTCTCTTTCTTTGGGCCTTCTGCTCATTCTCCCAGTTTTCTTCAGTTGCTCCTGATTCTTATGGCCGCCATTGTTGGTTGGTTTCTTTACTGACAACATAATAATAAGTTTTCTCGCTCTCCCTCTATGGTTAATGTTCTTATTATTTGTGGGTGTTTTTGTTGTATTGCGGAAAACACTTTCAAAGGGCAACCTGCAGCTGCTGCTTCTTCTTCTTTCTCCTCCATTCCTCTCCTCCATGTTGTTGCTGTTGTTATTGCTCTTGCGGTATTGAGCGCAAAAGTTTACAGAACGGAGAAAACGAAAAGATGAATGAAGAGAAAGGAGAAGAAAAGCGGAAGAGGGGTCCAAAAGGCATTGTAAAGAATTTGTTATTTGTAAGAAAATATTGGGGAAGTATTTAATTTGATAAATATTTCTAATGGTTCTTAATTTAAATACCGAAGAGCAGCGACAATTCCTTATACCCTTTCTTCAAAATAATAAGTTTATAAGTTTAATCTACTTCTATTTATCGCCGTGTAATCAGAGCAACTGCCCATAACTGCATGCTTTCGTGTGCCTGAGTATGTGTGTGTGCGTGTGTGTCTACCGCCAACTTGGAATCACCTCCAAAACCCCTCGCCACCTCCCCAACCGCTTTCAGCGCTTTATGGCAATGGCCGCCCAATGTTTTTCGCAGCCGTGTCCTTTACACACACTTTAAATTATTTATTTTTACACTTTTGCTGTAACACATTTTCCGCTGTCCGTGTGTGCGTGAGCAGTTTATGCGCGCCTCAGTATGGATATGTGTGTATGGATGGTTGTTGTTGCTGCTGCAGCCCACGAGAGCAGCAAAAGTTCGCTCGCTGACTTTGTATTTGCTTTCGCACATGTTCACGCTGGCTATCCTCTATCCCCGCCACCCTATCTCCCCTTCATCTCTCTGTTTGGAGCCACCCACGCCCCCTCTCTGAGCTGCAGAAACTTGTAAATTATTTGCCTTTTGCCTTTATTCCTTACACATACGCGCACAAATTGTCTTGAGTTTATGTGTTAAACTTTACATCCCAGCCTTGGAGAAGGGGTCGATGGAGCTGCGTCATTGTGGCTGCTCCGTGTTTCATTCACATACACTGAAAATAATCGTAACTCGCGATAGTTTGTAAAAGTCTAAATTGGATACTTTTGTAACGAAATATTATTACCACCCATAAACCCAATTGAAGCTTAAACGAGGAAATATTAATGATTGTAGGAAGAATTTTAGCTCTCTTTTTAATATTTCCTTTTGAAAGCTGCCAAAAGAACGCTATGAGCGGTGAGCAAAAATCCTGACAGCAATAGTGTATTTTATGATCGGAACACTCGACCATCACGTTCCTCTTAGGATTGTCAGTGCAGCTGGCCTGGCATGTAAATGATATGTTCCTGTTCCCTTTGGCCACGTCCAACGTCAAAGACGAAGAAGACGAGGACATGGTTGCTCCTTTTATTGCGCCCACACCATGCTGCTGCACCCCCTCTCAGCTTTGTTCAGCTGTCGTGGCCGTTGAACAAATGAACAACATAAATAATTGCAAAAGCACACAATACACGCACACATACAGAGTGGGGAAAATCGCAAGATTCTCGAAGAAACGTTTGAAGCCTTCGAATTGAGATTAATGAGCAAAGCAAAAGTGATTCAAAGTCTGCATCCTTGCCAGCAACAATTTAGAGCCCAGAATGTTAAACTATTGCGCTTTATCTTAACACATAAAATGGATTTATTGGGGGTGATAACTATAAGGCACTTATGAGAGGAAATATGTATCCGCTATCTGCGTCCTTTTATCATCTCAACGCATACCATAAAGTGATTTAAATGAATGATTTATCTGTTTAAGAATATCTTGAAGCAGCCGTTGCGAAATTCTCTCTCTTGCTAAACTTTAATAAGATGTTAGTATTTAATACTTTAAACTGTGTCTTAAATTTACTTAGTGAAACAAAGAGCCAGAGCAGATATATTTGTTCTTTAGAGATGGCTTATTTCTTAACTTAAGTATTTAAAGCATATTTAACACTTATTTCACTAGAATAACCTTCATCTTTTGTACTTGATCCCTCCCAGTGCACTTCAAGTTCACTTATGTACTTGAAGCCACTTTTCATATCTCCAATTGTGTTGTGTTTTATCGTTGCCTCGTGGAGTGGCAGTCGCTATCAGTACCCGTTTAATTACAAGTATTGCCGAGGCACGCTTCTGTCAACTCCTCTGAGCCCAACCCCTTTGCTTCGATTTAATCGGCACTCGAGAGTCGACACCCCTCGATACTAATTGGCGAAACACTCTCGCGGGGGAATTAAGGCCTTACCTGCCTCCCAACTCCACCAGTGCCACCACTTCACCCGATGCCACTGATAACAGACCGCAATCGAGACCGAAATCGAAATGGGAATCGCAATCCGAAACCGAAACAGAAACCGAATCACAATCCCGATTCGAAGCACAATCAAAAGCCTGGCAGTCGTGTAATTGCAGATACAAATGCGATTACACTAAGTAGCTTGTCTCGATAATAAATGTGCAGCCCGAGAGGGGCTTGGGTTGGGTTTTGGGCCTTGTCTATGTGGAAAACCGGATGTAAGCCTTGCTTTCACTTTCCGTCTCCAAGTTCGTTTTGTTCTCGGTGCGTATGCGTAATTGGCAACATGTCGTATGCACAATATACCATAAAATCAGTTCTAGTGAAATAGCTGAGTGCGTTTAACTATAATATTCCAACAAAACTCGGCTTAATTATATGGTAGCTTTCAACTGAGAATTGCCTCGTAAAAAAACCCTAAAGGTTTTTGTTGATGAATACAAATTTGATTAGTTTTGTGTATACTCTCAAAGAGGGAGAGAAGAAAAAACCAAAAATTAAAACCAAAAAAATATATGAAAGTACATGTTCTTTTTTTAAAGAAACTGACTGATCCGAATGGAAATACAGAAAATTTCATTAAAGATTTCACTGATTTTTATTATTTATTTTTATTGAGAAATTAACACGTAATTAAAATTACGTGAAATTTGGAGTAGCTATAGCATCTGAAGGCCTTAAGCTAGTTGTATACATTTTTTGGTGTTATGTATGTACAAGTGGAGTTCTTAATTTAATATTGATGACTATGTAATAATTTGTTTAAATCTAAGTTATTTACAGGTAGCGTTGATGTTTATAAATATGATTGTTTATATTTATATTGTGTGGTAAAGTTTTGTATTTTTTAAGAATTGCAGTGTGTGATGATTATTTCAATACACAACTTGAAAAAATTATGTAAAATTCTCAAGAGTCACTCTGTTAAAACTTATGTATTTCTAAAGTTTTCCTTCTAATAGATTGCTCAGAAAATGGTTTTCTAATTGTTTATTCCATTTCTTCCGAGACTTTCCAATAGGGCACTTAACTAATCGTGCTTTATTCTTTGGAAATCATTTTCCAGCTTATCTGTAAAGCGTATTCCCGGCTTCTGCTGGAACTGGCTCTCACCCGCTATCGCTCTCCGTCTTTCCCTTTCCATTGTGTTGCTCCACTCTCCTAGCGAGCATATCACAACACAAATAACTCTGGTCTGGCCGGTTTTACGGTTTTATGACTCTGAGGCTTACGCTCTTCCACTGCCTCACTCTCTAGCTCCCATTCTCCAGCTGCTTGGAAAGCTCCCCGCTTCTCAGTTTTATCTGGAACTCTGATGCCGTCAGTCACTTTTTCAGTTTTCGCGCGATGCCGTGTTTTGGTTTCTTTTCTCGTACAGGTGTAAACATTGTTAATTAGCCATTGTCGGTCTTTAGTGCTTAGTGCTGTTCCGTCCAATCTCCGTTATCAGTCGCGTAGTGCTAATCGCTGTTCCTCAAGTGCACTTGTTCCATAAAGTAAAGTCAACTTTCCTTTTCGTGTTTTCGGCTAATCACCTGAATCAATAAATAATTAAGCATTTCGGGGTTATCGCTCTGTGCGAGTGTGTTTATTTTTAACAATATCAATTAATGTGAGGGACAGCCGCAGCGAAATCGTAAAACAAATGAGAGAGGTAAGCAATAAGTAATGACCCATCTCCCTTTCTCCGCTTCTTGTCTCCTCTGTCATTCACTGGAAAAACATGGCATGCACGTGTGAGAGGGAGAGAGAGGGAGGCGCCGAAGAACGGGATAAGATAAAGCAATAAACGAAAATTGCAACAAGTTTGCGCGTTTAAAAACAATTGCATTTCCATTTAATTTTAAAACGAAAATCACGATGCTGCGAAACCCACAAGAACAACAAAAACAACTCAACTCAATTAAAAACCTTCAACAGCCGGCAAAAAGCAACAAAAAAGATGAATTGTATTGTGCAAACAGAACGACAGCAAAAACAACAACAGAGACTTCCATGCTGCAGTTCGATACTTTTCGATTTTCCATCGCTTTTTGCCCACGTTTGGATTTGATTACAGTAAATATCGAGTAACAGGCACTGACGATTAAAGAAAAAACCAGGCATTAAATTATATTTTTTTTTATAAGGAAAATTTACTCGTAGGGTATAAAGTTTTAAGGTTACCGTGGAAAAACATTGTATTTTTTAAAAAGTAAATAAAATCGGCTTAATATTTAAAACATGCTTTTTTCTTTCAAGAAGCCCATTTCATTACTAATTGTTCACCATATCACGCTTTAATTTACGATTAAGCTGTTACATGCATAAATTTTATGAATGACAAAGTTTGCGTAAGCGACGACGAGTGGCTTTTATATTTGCTTACCGCAAACACAATAACTGATTGCAATTAGATTGTATAACTTTGTTTCTTTCTTAAGGCGTTATCGCCTCATCAAACATAGACCGAGAAGTTTCAATTGTGCTAACCAACTCGATTTAATTAGTATTCTCTTTTTCAAGTATTTGTGCAGCATACATAGCCATTAATCACATTTTTTCGTATATTAGAAGTACTTTACTAAAAATATATCAGCAGAATTAAAGATTATAGTACCACTATAAACCTTAGACCTAGGTATTAAAAATAGAACACTCGTGATAGTGGCATTCCTGATTGTACTTATCTGGATTAAATATGACAAGCAAAGATTTTATATTAATGAGTGGCTAAAATTTAAAATCAATTTTTTGTGTGGCCCAAAATAGTAGTCCGATTTAAATCGTGTATTTTCCCATACTTTTGAGGTACGTCTTTACCCATATTATTCGAATTTCGTTGTTTTATTATTTGCTGTTAACTCTACTTTAACACTTTTTGCTCACCTTGCCGCTGCTTATGATGAATTTTTATGGTCCTTCCACGCGACTAAACAAACGCCATCCAATTTAATGGTATATCTATCAAAAACCAACTGCCTGCGCAATTTCCACTCAACTTTATTAAATGATCTTTGCTTGGGGTTTTTTATGGCCAATATTTAAAAAAAAAAAAAAATTCACATGAGAATGCACTTTGGTTTTTCACTCATATTTTTGATGCGTATTAAATTGAATCCCGATGACGGTCATATGCTGAATGTTTGAAAATTAATAAACAGAAATTGATTGCGGAAACTGTCATAGAATTTTGAGAGGGTGGTTTGAATTTCATGAGCAGCAATGAATTCCCATTAAAAGTGTGCTTTTGATTGGCTCAGGGAGCCCAGGCTGGGAGCTTGACAATGTTTTCAATTTCGGAAACCCTTGCAGATATTCTGAGTGCTTGGTACGCATCAATCGAGGGCGAAGCTTGCACGGGAAGAAAAAATTTCAACTTCTTGATGTACTTAAGGTGGAAAAATTCTACAAAGAACTTTTCTGATTTCTGAAATCTTGTCTGTAGTTTATTCCCTTTTCAATCTTCGGTTGGTTTTGATGATTGCAATTTATGTAGTACTTACTCCAAGTGCAAAGCGATTTCCTTGCTTATGGAACACCTGAACATAACTGTAGCAGTTTCACCCCAAACATCGAATCATCAAAATTGCATTGAAACTATTTCAACTTTTCCAACCAAAACAGGAGAGGGCAGGAGGAAAGCGAAGGAGGGAGAAGGACTTGGTGTTAGTTGCTGTTTTCTGGCAACTGCAGAGATGCCGCTTAAAAATTCATGAGTGCGAGCAACAGCAGGAAAAGTCGCATATAGAAGCGAAGGGGAACAGAAAGCAGCTGAAAGGACGAGCAAAGTTTCGACAGGCAAACAAAAATCATAACGGAACCAAGGAGGATTGTCCTGGCGGATTCCCTGCGCTCCATGGCCATTGGAATGGATGTTTATTGAAAGACAATGTCACTACAGAAGCAGCAAGGGCAGTGGGCAGGATACAGAGGGGAGAGAAAAAAGGATAAGGGCGAGGACAGCGCAGCTCGCGACCAGAAAACCTCAAAAAGGCATGAAATGTCAGTGATTCGACGCTGGGGGAGATTCGGGTAGTTAGGTCGTCTGGCCCTCAGGGAAATGGAGATGCTAGCTGCTCATATGCATAGCCGAATACAGTGGAGATTCTGTTTCAAAAGAATTAGTAGGTTTGCAGGTTAAAAAATGTTACTCTCAAGTATTCCTAATATATTTAAATACTTTTCGCAGGTACTTATAATATTTTTAGTGAAAACATGCACTTAGAACACATGTGTTCTAATTTATATCCCTTAAGTTTCCTTAATCAATGGAAAATTATTATTATTATTAACTTGAGTAATTTACAAGCAAATGTTTTGAACACCTTTCAAACTATTGTTTTGTTCAGAAAAATAATATAACAATGCCTGGTCTAAGTAAATGGCCTTATAATATATAACAAGTAATTTAAAAACGGTGTAAAACTCTAAATTTGTAAATCAGCCGTTCTTGTTTTGTAATTGAATTGAACTAATTAATTTTCAAAAATGCAGCTTACAAGTTGTAAGGTTAATTGAACAAATATATTCAAAGGCTAAACATTTGTTAAATTAGGCTTCCATGCCAGCTTAAGCTGCATTCTTATGTGTTCAGCTCCGTATTTTTCGAGCTTCTACTGTAGGCAAATGCTTGAAATTGGAATGAGGTCTTCAGTCCGTGGTCTGGACTCCGGAGCAATGCTTCTCGTCCTGCCAGTCAGTCCTGTCATTGTCGCTCGGCAACAAAACAAACTGCAGCGGTGCAAGAAAGCACTGCAGAGTACGAATACGAAAACAGTGCTCAGGGGGAATGGTGGTGGTGGTGGTGGTGGTGGCGGTGGCAGACTTTTGCTTTTCATTCATACGAAATTACCTGCGGCCAAGAGCTTAATGCCAGTTGGACTGCAAAATCCACTTAGGAAGTTGATACAATCAGTTCCTCTCCGGCTGGAGATGCAACCACTCGGTGCCACCCCACATCCTAACATCCTGCTGCTCCTCCATTTCCCAGTGCATTCTGCGGCCAGCATGGATGTGGACGAGGATGTGGATATGGCTCTGGTTCTGGCTCTTGATGTAGATGGATTCATTAAAACGAATTGCTGCGAGTTTTAAGGCCTGCCTTCCAGCGAATGGCTAGCAGCGATGCACACGTAAATTTGGTTTTTGGGGCTTGTAAATAGAATAAAGCAATACAAAAAGCATATTGACAGAACATATTAAAAAAAACCTCTTAAGATGCTTTTATTTATTTTGTTTTCGTGAAAATATATACACGAATTGATGATTTTTTAAAAGTTTACATTCAAACCCGATACAATGGAGTTAAGATATAGTTAACAAACCATTTAATAAGATTATAATCATTTTTTAAGTTGTTTTGAGTTATTGCCCAATGATTTCTTTCTGTGCACATTTATATCCTTGTCTGAGTGTATGGTGGTGAGCCGTTTTGTGTGTGTGCCTATGGGTGTATGAGTTGTTTTTGGGGTTTTGTTTCGGGACTTATTGACGTGCAACATACACATGCACACACATATATATGGTGCGGGGCGTGGCTGCTCTGCGGCTGTTGGGGGATTGGTTTTGTTTGTGCCGCAAAGTATGCAACGGCTGCTGGTTGCAAGTGCCCCCAGGGAAGAGGTTAGAAAAGAGGTTCAGGAAGGAGGTTTCGACTGCAGGCTGGCGGAATGAAATTTTGGCTGCCTTATTTCGGTTAAAAGTTTATCCCAGTCTCCCTCTATGCTTTGCTCTCTCTTTCTCGCTCTAACTGGCCACAAGTGGAAAACGTATTAAAAGTGCTAATTAACTGGGGAATAGAGCTGATGATGATGATCAGTCGTCCACTCCGCCCGAGAAAGCCGCCTAATTAGGGGAAGAGCCTTCCCACTTGGAAGCTGCATTCGGAAGCTCGGCTCTGCCGACGTCTGTTAATTATTAATGCCTCACATTTAAATGCACAGCTTAGACTAAAACCTACACTCCAGAGTGGGCGTGGGCGTGAGCGTGTGCGCCTCTATATACCCATTCGGACGGGGAACGCTTTGAGCTGCTCCATTTTCAAGTGGCGGAGGAGGCAGCTGGGGCAACACTTCCGCATCGGGAAAAAGAAAGCATAAAGGATGTACGAGAGTATATCCTTGCCCACACCCTTTGCACTGCAAAAGCCAGATAGGCTGGCATATTGTGCTTACGCATACATTTGCACAGACAAACAGAAGCAAAGAGCCTCGCATCTAGCATCCTCATCCTCATCCTCATGCCATATATACCACATCCTTCATTCTTCATCCTACATTCTACATCCCTAGATCCAAAGTGGAACGGAGTCGAGTCCCCAGACCGACCGAACTCCATGTAACATGTTAATGAACTGCGCCAACTGTGTTTGCACAGAACTTAGTGTAATGTAATCCAGGCTGGGCACAGGACCCGAGCTTAGAACCCACACATGCACTGTAATAAAACTAGCAAGGATCAAGCTATAAATTTAGGAATATTTAAAAAGCCAAGGGTGTTAATAGAATATATATATCAAAACTTCATTTACTAACTTACATTCAAAATGTATTTTAATACATTTATCATTAATTATATCCCTTAGGAAGTCCCAATCCTACCTTTTAGCTCAGTGTACCAACGCACACAACGGACCCACTCACACCTCAACGCCCAATGTGTCGAATGTTACGCTAAGGAGTAACTTTGACATTTACCATTCAAGGCTTATGAGTGCCACCACAGGGCGGTGGGGTCCTGGCAGAGAACAGGGGACAGGGGACAGAGGACGAGGGCGGAATGCTGTAACCCGCCTGGGCAATTGCCTTATGGTTATTTTCATAGCCCTGGCCTGGCCACAAAACTGCGAGCCAAGTGTGACACCGAGACGTGGACAGGGACTGGGACATAGGACTGGAACTTGAATGGAGGCTTGCAAGCGATGGGGTGCTTTTTAGTGGGCGGTAAAAGGACGAAAAGCGAAGGACGCAGGCTGTGCGGCGACAAAAAAAAAAGAGTTTGCAACGGCGACAATCCAGCTGGGATTTTCTCGGTTTCTTCTGCTTGTATTTGTTGTGGTTTTAACTTTATTTTTCTTGTTGTTGTTGTTGCTGCTGCTGCTGTGCTGGGGAAGGACACATAAGTGCAAGGGCCTTACATAGAGGACATCATCAGGTGGAAAATTAAATTGCATTTAAGGCAATTGACAGAAGAAGACTTTGGTGCCACCTGTGCTGATGAATACCTTCCAGCTGGGGCTGCAAAATCTCTTGGTAAATTATTGGGTGCAAAATTCCACAAAAGGTTTCTAAGTTCCTTGTAAATTTGTCAAGTTTCTATTGTTGGGATATATGTAGGTGAAATGCTCTGAAAATAGTAAGTGTATATTTAAAGGCAGATTTGCTTTATGCCACTGGTTTTATTACTATTTGTTGTATGGTTTGTAGTTACATTTTAATAGCCAGACTTTGTTTAAGAGCTAAATAGTCATTACTTGTACATGAGATTGCTTTTTGGTAACCTAATGCCTGGTAACCTAATGGTCTGGAACAGCTTTAATGAATAATTACCTTAAATTACAGTAACTACTTACTTTTAATTAATCATAATTTTAAATGTATATCACAGAAATGTACTGAAATGATATTCGATATTAACGTTAACTCCAAGGCAAATATTTTTAAGTAGTCTATTATAAATTATATTTTTTTAACCAAAGCAATTACAATCTTTAAATGACTTTAAAGGTCACTATAGCTTAACATTTGCTGCAATTTTTGGTCTATGTGCAAATCAGGTAGCCGTAGTTCGTCATAATTATTCATATTGTTAAGCGAGAGTTGGAAGAGTAGGAGCAGAGACCATCAGATAGAGGAGAGTGGGTGGGAAAAGGACAAGTCCTGGCCACTTGCACTTGCTGCAGTGTCATATTAATTTAGTCAAGTGGCCACTTAAATTTTACCACGACAACTAGAGAAAGAGAGAGTAGGAGAGAGCGGAAGGGAGAGAGAGAAAGGGAGAAATATGGAGAGAGATGGAGCTAGCACTATAGGAGGGAGAAAGACAAAGAGCAGGTCAGGGAAAGGATGACGAGTACGAGGACGAGGACTAGGACGTTAAATGTGCAAATGGCAAAGCCAGCATCCTATCTATCTCCCTTACCCACCCATAATCTCTCCCTCTCTCTCTCCCTCTCTCTCTCCCCCTCTATAGCCGTCTCATTCTCTTGGAGGCTGCAGTGTCTGTGTGAGATTTGCATAAGTGCATGGGTATTAGTTTGGTTAAAATGTCACTGACTTTTGTCAGCCGCCTGTCAAATGGGCGCCCAAAAGTATGCAAAGCACAAGCATTAAAAGACATTGAAGGCGAGAAAGAGAGGGGGCATAAAGTCAAAGAGAGAGACAGCGATATGGCCTAATGATTACAAATTGCCAGTGGCAATTTTAATAACCGCCACGACCGCAAAGCAATAAATAAAATTCACAATAAACACATTGCAACAAAGGAAACCGAGCTGAGGCAGCAGCGGCTTTGTGTGTGTGTGTGTGGAAATCCTGGCGGCAGGAAAATCTAGAAGCTAAAAGCGGCTTTAATGCATTGCTGCGATTAATATTAATTTCATGCGGTGCAGCGCACAGTTGGAGGCTATCCAAGCCAAGTCAAGTCAGCCTTCGTCAGAGGAGCGTCGACCAAGCGGGATGCCAGGACTCGCTTGGGGATGAAGCAAATGCAGTGCTGCAGATGAAGCTGCAGATGCAGATGAAGTGAAGTTGATGGGCCTGCAAATGGGCGTGGGTAAAGGGATAAAGACGAGGACAATGCCGCCACATCATGCGCATCATTAGCCCAGATACAGAGCCAACGCTGGGGGAGAAACAAAATTTCCACACAGAAAAAAACATGAGCTACTAAGCGAGGAAGAGTTAAGGAACTTTCAAAATTATGAAAGCTTACGAACCCTAGAAAATGTAAAGGTTTTACAGAGTGTTCTTAAGCACTCTTTCTTGAATGTTTTTAAAGCAACCAGAAATCTCTGTACTTGCTTTGAGTATTTCCCCTTTCCGCCAGTGCATTCACATTCATCGCAGGCAGCTTCGCTTTTACCCCCCTCTTGAATTTTCCAGCTCATTTCGGCTGCAAGAGATTTTCCTTGTTCAGTTCGTGCATCGCTTGCGGATTCATCCCGAATCGCTGGGCAGGCTGACGATGCCAGATAACCAGATTCTAATTGGTATCCATAACTGTGGGGCCACAACCCCGAATTTGATACACTCGAGAGCTCTCCATCTCTCTTGTACATATCCACCGACATGCGATATAACATCCATACACTCGTACGCTTTTCCCCCATTTGCATATTCATTTTCCACATAATCATCATCATCATCGTCCGCATCAGCATCAGCAGCCCCGTGTGTGATCCGCACTGATGGAAAACTATCAAATTCATGGAGTAATTAACAAACCAGCGAGGCAAGGGGAGGCCACGGAAGGGTTCGCCAACATTTGGGCGCCTAAAAATAGAATTTAATTTGACTTTTGCCAGTTGGCAGCCGCCGCCACCGTCGCCATACACCTGTGGGAAAAAAGGATTGAGGACGGAGTTCCCCCACTGACGTGCTGACAGCATTAATTTCAATGCGGTTATGTGATTTCGGTGGCTGGTTTGCTGGCAGCGAGTTGCTTAAAACCGGGAATGAAAACTGCAAATTAATTCGGGGAAAATCCCTTTAACCAGAGTGTAAAGTGTCGAGTATGCATGTTACGAATTTTCACAACACTGAATTATGGCTTAAGCTGGACGGAACAAGGCTTTATTAGAGTTCGAAATGAACATTTATTTAGGTTTTATAATTATATCATTATATATTATAAGGTCTTTGGTTAATTTGTACGTCTTTAAACAATTAAGAGTGCTTTTAGCATTGCTGGTTTCATGACTACTTGATATATATTTTCTAAAACGTACTTTTCATTAGATAACATCGATTTAAAAAGCTTTTTACTTAACCTACATGTATTTTATAATTTAATATTTTAACACATCAGCTGCACGCTTAAACTAAAGCTGGTACGCTAATGGAATCAGGCGATTAGAGATGAGAATTTATAAACCTCTTTTAGGAGTAAACTTCTACCTTAAAAGCTGCAGACACTCTGCAGAGTTGAAGCTTGTTTCATCGCAGCACTTCTGACATTCTCTTTATTCTCTCTTTTGCAGCTCCCCAGTGCACGGCAAACGGCAAAACTAATCTATGGCATTAAAAATGCATATTTTCTAGCAGTGCGTCGCTAGTTTTTATCATTTGCCAGCTGCCAGAAAAGAAAACTGAATAAAGTGAAGAAGGGGCAAGAGAAAAGCCAAGCTGAGACGACACGTTGGTCGAGAATTGGATTTGACTGCGGAGGATTTTGAAGCCGAATCCGAAAGTTCTTTAGTCAGCAGCAGCATCCGAGGAAACGCAGGATAATTCGCATTTTTCACCGGGGGACTGGCAACGAAATGGCTTTCCTATGTGCACCGGTAAGTCGCTCAGTGTTTTCTTTACCCCCCCCCCTTCATGCAGTCCCCCATACATCATTTCTCGATAGTGCAGTAAAATTATAAGGAAATGCTTTGCACTTATGGCGAACATCATTTTTAACGTGTCATACACTGCGTATACGTGATATTTTTCACATTAAACTTTTCCGCGCTCATCGCTCTTTGTTCGCAAGTGATTTTAATAATGTGAAAAATGTCAGATCGTTATGGTTAAACTGCCGCATGAAGCGGCAGTGAATGCGCTACCAAAAACTCCTGCACTGATGGATTGAAGGCGTTGAAATTAATCATACGCCGTGTGTGCTGGCTGCAACAGTTATGCCTTTTAAAGTGGCGTCACATTCGAAGCGGGTTGGTTTGGTGGTAAAAGCATAATGCGACGACTCGGAGCAACGAAGCGGTGTGTTGACAAATAAACACATGCGATAATACGTGCAAACTCTGGCAAGAATAACGAAAACAACAGCAGCTACACTGGCTTAGGATGGATATAGGATAGAAGCCGAAAATGGAGAGTTTGCGTTGTATTAACAGCTGCCCGCACTGTCAATATTCCTCGTCGATTTCAGGACCCAAAGGATACGGGGAAGTGGTGGGCGGCGGTGCGGGAATAGCAACAAGCTATGACAATGACGGCATCCCAAAAGCCAACAGCCAAGACAAACCCTCAGCCCAGCTGCTGAACGGTGGCACAGTGCAGGCGACAAAGGGATTTTGACATATTTATTAGTACACAGGTGTAATCTGGACATTTATTAGGATACTAGGATACCTAAACTGTGGAGTATATATATATTATGAATTCATTATCTTATGTTTTATATGTTATAAGGCTTTAGCTGATTTAATTTATATTTTGTTCTGTTGAGCCCACTGTTTGAATTTGGCATCCTTCGTCTGCCGTTCGACGGCTGCCTGTTGTGAGTGCTGATTGTCAAGTGCTCGACCCAGACACGTGCTTACACAGCAATCCAGAGGCCTGCAGCTGCCACGCCCCTCCGTCGCCCATTCTCCTCTCAATATTTGTTGAATTTCGAGTTAAGCTAACGTGCAAGTGTATTTAATTTGTGATATCATCGAGGGGCAGGCGATGGACCAACCGAGTCCTGTACAAGTGAGGTCACTCGATCTCATTTTGTGTGTGGGTGTGTGTGTGTGGGCGGTCATTAATGCAGCATTTAAGGATTTTGCGGTCGGAGCTGCATGCTGCCAGCACTTGAGCCGGGGAAGAGGAGGCCAAAACAATGCCACATTCAAGTGCATTTGAGCAGCAATAATTTTTGCGGTGGGCAAAGACAAAAGCCTATTAATGAACACTCACACGCACACAAGCTTGAATATCCTGCATTCCATTTGTGGCAGGTGGCAGGTGTGCGTGTGTGTGGGGCTTTTATTTCATTTAATCAATCATGCATTTAGTTGACAAATCGTTTAAGACAAAAGCCCCTCCAAAGAAGCAGCAGTCGAGTTAAAAGGCTTTTCATCAACGGCTCAGCTTGCATTGAAAGCGAACATGAATACGATTTTGAATAGGAAAATTACATATCTATTTCAATGGGGAAAGGGAGACTGATTCTGGGCTTGCATTTACAGGGAAACCCTTTCAGTTTGTGCGTCTAGTTAATTGAATTTTAAATTACTCCCCTACCCCTACCCAAAAGATGATTAGCGGCCTCTCATGCATAAATAAGTTTTCAATTCTGTTCGCTAATTTGATTTGCCGTCAAGAGGCGACTCTCGGGCCGACAAAGGGTATCAATTATCGTGGCCAGCCTAGAAGTATGCCGCAAGGATTGCGTAATGCCCGATTACTCCCGCAGGGAGGAGAGCTGCAGCCAGCCGCCCTTCTCGCCCAGTTGGAGGCCACTTGTCACAACTGCCAGAACAGGACAGAACAGTCCTGGCCAGGCCAGAACCGAACCAAACAGTTTAGGGACTGCGGGAAACTTTTTGTCAATGGTCAGAGGCCTCAAAGTTTTTGCACAATGAGAAAATTGAGCAAATAAAAATAGGTTTAATTGGTTATTGCATTGGTGAAATGGGAGAAAAGAAAAGGAAGGAATAGTTAGTTTACAGAAATTTAAAAATTACTAAAAAAATATGCTTCTGTATATAAATCGTAGAAATCACTAGGCTTATTAAGACCCTGCTACAAATGTTACTACAAAAAAAAACCTTTATTTGGTATCTTAAGAAATTAAATCCTTACTTTTAGACTTTATTTTATTTGCTTTAAAAAATTCAGGGACTTCTGGAGCTTCTAAAATACCTAACTCATAAAAAACAACTTTATTATATGGGAAACTTGATAAATTTAAAGTGTTTTGCTGTCTTATATTTTATTATCTTTAGAAAATGAAATGTTTTTCAAAGAAAATCTCTTAGTTTAGCTCTGAATATCTTCGAAGCAAGCCGCATTCGGCCATCTTAAAGTTCTTTTACGACTTTCCAAGATCTCTGGCTAATAAGTTTTGGCTTTCTGACTTTATCAGCTTCAATCTTGATTGGCTATATAAAGTTTTGGACCAGCAGGTTATGGCTATAGTATGCGTATGTATATGTGAGACTTTTGTGTTATTTTTCTGTCTGTGTGCGGAGGAGCCTTGCACTCGCACACACATGAATAACATCCGTGTGGTTGACTGCTTGCGTCATCAGCATCGCCAGTGGAGTATCAGCCTTGGCATGCAGTCAAAACGCAGCTCGGCCCTCCACTTCTCCCCATATATTTCCCTGCCTCACCCCTGGCAACTATTTTTCTATGTCAGGGGACAGGCGAACCGAAGCGGATAAAACTGCCCCAGACTGCGGCGGAGGCCACTGGATGTCATCAACTCTGCCTCAGCCTCAGAGAGGAGAGGAGCCTCTGAGGGCAAACAAAAAGCTTAACCTCAGCACAAATTTAAGCAAATATTTGCCTTGAGCCTCGCTTCTCTTACCTCTTCCCCGGCTTCGCCTCCTCCTCAAGGCAACTCCTCATTCCATGCCATTGATGCAATTGAAGCCGGAAGCAGTTTATTTTTATTTCTTCCCTTTTTGCGGTGTCAGCAAAGAGTTTAACATTAAGCAGGTGCAAAGGGGCTAAACAGAGAGAAAACTAAGAACATGTCAGAGGAATTTGTAGCTTTAAAACTTAACTTGGATAGTCAGCCTTAAATTAATCAAATACCTACTATTTAATGTACAACTTCAGATGCATATTTTTATTAGAAATTTAATATTTGTATGCCTTATAGAATTTATAAAAAATATATACTCCATACAAATAATGAACATAAACATTTTAAAATAGTTTAAAATAATTTCTTTATGATAATAACCAATTTTGTATAAACCATAACATAACCATAACATAATTCATTTTCATATTTACGAGAAAAGTAAGGAGATCACATTTTTGTATCGTGCTTTACGGGAAAACTGGTCCGCTTTTCCCCTAGGAAAAAGGCATACTCGCTGGTGATGCATTCACGATTTTAATCGGTTAAATGGCAGGAGGAAATGCAGGCCATATCTTTCCAGAAGCGCCAACTAATGATGCGCAAAATGTTTACAAATCATTTTGTCAATAACGACTGCGTCGACGACGACAACGACGGGATTCAGAAGTGCGGGAAAGGACGATAAAGGAGGCAAAGAGGATCCTCTGTCAGGCCCATAATTTGCCCACATTTCTTGCATTCATCCGCTGGATGGAGCGGCCATGAAAAGGTCATTAGTGTGTGCGTGTGTGCCTCCCTTTTTCCCCTAACATACAACTAGTACAAGTGTGTGTGTGTGACACAAATGGCCATTCAATATGCCAAGCTAAGGAGGGGAGGGGAAAGGACACACGAAGGCAGAAGGACATGAGCTAAAGCCAAAGCCATAACAGCCACATGCTTTTTTCCACAACATTAACGCAAATTGCAAATAATAAAAATTCAAAATACCGAACCGTAGAAAAAGCAGCACGTGTTGCTGTTGTTGTGTATAGTGTGTGTGTGTGTGTGTGAGTTCTAAGGGGGATGTGGGGGGTTTGCTGCAGAAGGGGGGCTCCTAAGGCAAAACCACAACAACGACGAGCCATGGGCACATTTATCGCAGCCAACGAGGCATTTTTTAAGTCCTGCAAAGGTTTACACACACACATATGTGGGGAAAAAAGAAAAAAAAATATAGGAAATTGAAGGAGCAAAAAAGCATGCACTATGGAAATGGGAGAAAACTATCCGTAGGGTTTCCCATGGCATATTCTACGCCATTCAGTCGTGATTGATCTATTTTGCAGGGGAAATCCTGCAATAAGTGCAGGCCACGGAGTTTCACCTGCAAGTTGATCTTGGGAAATAGAAGGAAAAATATTTTGCACATACAATAAAATGTTTTTGAAATCCGGAACTATGATTAAATATTAAAAAAAAAATTAATGGATTGAAAACGAGTTAAGTTCAAGAGAAATTAACTTGAGAAGACTTTCATTCGTTATCCTCATTTTCCATTATTTCCTCAATAGATTTATAACCCTGTAGAGTATGCAAAGCCCCATACTTTTAATTTTTTCCGATAAAAAACAGGCACTCTTTTTTATAAAAGGTAACCAGGAAATATCTTCGCACATCGCAAGATTCTCTGTCATTTTTTTGCCTTTTGCGCTGCCTTTTGCGCTGCCTTTGCCAGCGAATCAAAATGGAAATCTATTTTATGCAAAGGCACGCAGCTTGGCCAAAGCCACCGGATCGCCGCCCCGCCAACATATGTGGCTACATACACTGGGTAAATATATACATACATATATGTATGTATGTGCTCCACCGCTCCAGCATTTCTCAGGCCCTGGGAATCTTCAGACCTCCGCCTCCGCTTTTCTTGGGTCCGTGACTGGCGAGGCGTTGGCGTAAATGCTTTGCGTATGCATCCATGCATGCGACGCCATCTCGTGCAGCTGCCTTTTGCTGCCTTACCCCTTACCCCTTACCCATATATTCCCACAATCCGGACTTTTAACCGGACCCGGATCCGGAGCTGGCATACAATTTATGTGCGAAATATGGCGCCGCACACCTTTTACTTTACGTTCCCATGGCTTTTCTCTGGCGTTTCCTTTGCCTTCGCCTTCAGCTTTTCCTTGTCCTTTTCCTTTTGGCTGTTGTTTGTGGCCAACCTGCCACGTGCGGGACAAAATTAAAAGCCTTTGCATGCTCCACTACCAAGCCCACCGAATACCGCTGAATGCAGGTACACTTGGGGAAATGTGGAAGCTAAAATCAAATTTAATATTAAGAAAATGGTAATTGTATGTAAAATATAAACTTAAACTGTTATAAACTTAAGTGAATTTAAATATATAACCATTTTATTACCCTTCAAAATATGTATTATCAATCCTAATCACTTTATAACTCCTATTTCTATTTTACCATCTTGATATTTCCTCCTGGAATGCAGCTGGCCAGAGTAATGACATGGCGACCATTGGTGACATATCGATGATCTCACCGCCCACGTCTTCCATCTCGAACGATCAAGATCCGTTTGGACAGCTGCCACCGCTACCACCGCCACTGCGTTCCACCCAAGTGCTCCAGCCGCTGAGCGTGTTTCCAGGTGCCCGCCCGACCAATTAACCTGCGATTTGGCCGCCGAATATTTTTGAATTATTTTCCGCACACACTATATACTTTTACTATGTATATATTTGTGTGTGTTTATGTGTGCCAATTTGTATTTGTTCTTCTCTCGTTGTTTGCCTGCAGTTCTTTCCTTTTGTTTGGGCCATATTCTTTCCTTTAATTCTTATTTTTAGTTTGCCAGAGTTTTTGTATAGCTTTTTTGCCCATTAAAAAAGTTTGCTGCCGTGTTGCAGTTGCACCCTTTTTGTAAAAATCCTGATTTTCTTCTGTTCTGTTGTGCCATTTCCAATTGATTGCAACTTTAATTGGTGTGTAGATTGGGTTCTTTGATTGGTCGGTTTGTTTATTTGTTTGATTTCCATTCCACTTACTAGCAAAAAAAGCGCCTGCATCACCGAAACCCACAAACACTCATAACTTCACACCCGTACTACACCTGTGCAGAAACTGTACCCGAGGGTACACCTGTGCAAAACACCACTAGCCACACTCGAACATCGCCACAGAGAACCACATTTTGTCCCAAAAGTTTTTGTTTAGCATTTTCAGCAGCATTCAGTCAATCAATCAATCAGTCAAATCTCAAAAACCAATCAGTCAAACAGTCGTCCATTAATTTATTGTTGCTCTCTCGTTTTCCACCAAAAAATCAACACTGAGAAAAGTGATAGTTGAGATGGGAAATTCTTGATTGGAGAGTGATTTGTTCTTGAAAAGATATTCAATATACTTGACTCAAAATCGCCTAATAAATTTAACAATAGTTGAGGAAAGGATTTTTTATACATATAAAGTGATTTGAAATTTATAAATAAATTATAAAATGAAATTTTTTTAGCTTACTTAAATACCTGATATAAAGGTTTGATTTTCTAGTTAAAATCGTTTAAAAACAAATCATAGAATACTTTTAGACACATTTTAAAGCCAATTTAATTCTCTTAAAATTCTTTTTAATAAGAAAGCTACTTAAATACCGAGTCAAGCTTTATTTTGTTTTATATAATATCAAGAACAAAACATTCCCAAGACAGGCATTTACTTTCTTGATTCATTTCTTTGCGTGTACACACACGAAACTCCCTGCCTTCTTCTATAACTCTCTATTTGTCTAGTTCTATTTGCTTGCCGTTTGTATTGCCACTTTTTGACTACATAGAATAACAATTTTCGTTTGTGTTGCCGCCACTCGAACAAAAAAACAAAATCCAAAACCAAAATCATACCAAAGTTACGAATTTTTCAAGTAGCTCTTTGCTCCTGCCGCTCCCTCTCTCTGTGTGTTTTCGTTTATTAGAGCAACAAAATAAAATATTGCGACAGCGAGCTCTGCTTTTTTGAGATTTTTTGAGCGCAAGTATTTTACCTGTGTGTCCACCTTTATTAACCTTTTGTGCTGTCCAAAATGAAAATTGCAATGGAGTGAAAGCCAAAAACCCAATGCTAACAAACTGCAACATTTTGTGCTCTCTCTCTCTATTTTTCCATACCAACCAACTACAACAACTACAACTACGAACTACAATAACAACAACAATCTAATGAAAATGACAAAATCTCGACAATCTAAATATTTGCGTTCGTTCTAACATTTATTTTAACGTTTGTCTTATTTTAAACAATATTTACGTATCATAATGTGTAGAGTGAGTATACGAGATAACCACAAAAAAAATATATATGAAAAGAAACAACAGCTTCTGTTATTATTTATGAGTTTTGTTTATAATTTCGGTTTAGTTTGTGCCTCTTTGTGTATGCGTTTGCTCTGCCAGAGTGCTTTTTTATTGAAAAACTAAGCCCTAAACGGTTGTGTTCTGAATTTTCCTCATGCCCTGGCAGTGTCCAATTTGAGCGAAGATTCCTACGATTATGTTTTTGGTGGTCGACGTAAGACTCCGCCCACAACAACGTCAACACAACTCAAGCTGACCTCACCGCCCGTGCGTTTGCGACCCGAAGGTGGGTAAAATCCTCCAAGTAGACCCAAAGACTCTTAATAGCAAGATGCAAAGCGACCATAGATTAAAGTACAATAAAAGAGAGTAGCCAGCTCTAGATAAATCTCTCAATCTCTGATTCTTTAACAAACTTTCAAGAGCAGCAGAAAATTCTATGGTGTAAAGCATCTTGTTTTTATATAAGTCTTTGTTAGAGCCCTTTATGAAATTTGAATTTGAAATTTTACTTCTTATTCCATTAATATTTTTTGATAAGAAGCACTCTCTGTACAGTACTCATAAAAGGCTCGTAATCCGTATCCTCGTTCATGGACATAACACCCTTTCTCCTTTAATTTTTATACCAAAAAAACACATTCCATTGGACCCATATAGACGCCTATCGCGGAGCTAACATAAACAACGGAAGGTTCTATCGTCACTCCTTCAGCTACGCCCCCAAACGGCAGCGCCACTCGAGTCGGGATGATCGAGACCGCGAGTCTAGGTTGAGATGTCATGGCGAGGACGAGGCCACACTGCGCCAATTGCTGCTCGAGTACGTAGAACTCTGCCAGTTTGATTCCCGAACTGACACTGCACTTGCGGAATTTTATATACATATATACAAAGAATATATACATATTTATAACGAAGGCCAAAACACTTGAACCGCACCGACAACACACCCGCTGATCCGCTGCCAAGTGGGCGCTCGTAATGGACTCGCTGAGGCTCATTACGGGTCATTAATTTGCAGGCGCGACCAGAGGATGCTGTCGGCCATAAATATCCGCTTTCAGTTAGACAAATAAAAAGCAATTATTTGTGTGTGTGCCATGTTTATTTAATTTATTAAACAAATAACGAAACGATATATTTTCAGTTTCGCCGTAAATAAATTTTAATTACAATTTTTGTGTGCATATTGTGTGCTATTACTGCCATTACGGCGGAGGACCCCCTTCCTTCCGCCGTGTGTCCTATTCACTTTAATTTTTTTCAATTTTTTAGTTTGTTTTGTGGCTTGTGAAATAATATATACAAATACTATATTTTACAACAAGCAAATATGCAATGTATACGCCAACCAAACGTATTTGTTTAATGTTCTCCTCCCACACAGATTTGCGCAAGTTATGTTCAGTTAAGTGTCCTGCGTGTGTCCTTAGACTGTCAATTATTCATTGAGGGCCTTTGTGTTGTGTTGTTTTTGTTGCGCAACCTCCCCGACAAAATCAAACGAACAAATATCACATGTAAACCCCAATAACTCAACCGCGGCCACATACGACATTCACCAAACCCCCGAAAAGAAAAGACATAAAAAAGAAAAGGCGAGAAAAGCGCCAACGAAGTTGAAGGGAAAGCAACTAGAGACAAAATTATAGTATAAAGACTCTATAAAGAAATCTATTTACCGACGGAGTCCAAAGAAAAGCCAACAAAATGATGGGCACAATGCCACCCAGGTACATATCCATTCCAGCCATAGCCCTAGTAATAGAGTTAATTTACAAATTAATTAATTAACATTAACAATTAACAATTAACAAGTAATACCAACGCCGATCGCCTTGCGATTATGAACAATTTTCGAACATCACTCATACGCCATGTATACAGAGCACACATTTGGTTTCTTTCTTTCGTTATGCCATCAGCCATCAGCCATTGTCCATCACTCATCGATTAACCGATTGTGTGTGTCGTATATTAATAAATAATTGTGTTCTACATTTCAATTTTAAATGGCTTCTCATCCGCATTGATAGAACTTTAATTAAAAACTTTTAATTAGCAGCCGTTTGTTTGCCGTTTGCTGCCTTTTGCTTTCACACAAAAAACCTCCTTTGTTGCCGTGTCACGCGCTGTACAAAATTGCAACTCAATCGAAACGTATTTACTTTGCTTAAAAATGTCATCGAGTGATTGAGCACATGTGCGTCCGCAATTTCATTTCCACACAGCCTGTCAATCACTCGAGATACCTGTATCTATATAGTACATATAAATGTTTTCTATCTGTGTATGTCTGCAATCACCGGAAATGCATTTGCAGCGAAATTTCTCGAAGCAGAATATGGTAATTGGGATGGCACCTTACATGCTTATCGAATGCCACCGATTTTTTCCATATTGATCGATGAAATGCATTTCTGAACTGCACAAGATTCTCCCTCGCTGTCCACACTTGTTGTACGATGTCTATATATGTGTTTTTTATCATCCGATTCCCATTTCTTTGGAAAAAAAACCCTTTTTTAACCACAACAACTGCCACAATAACTCCATGAACAACAACAACTCAACTCAACCACCGTTACAACAATAAAAGCCACACGCAAAGTGGCCTGGTATTCACGCCACTCAATGAGTATGCAATTACAACCAACTAACTTCAATTACGAATCTAAATATTTTTACTGCTCTCGATTTGCCCCCGCCTCTTCCTCCTCTCTATTACTACTAAACTTGTTTATTGTAATGCAATAATCCAATCAGTTTCCTCTGCACTGCCCTCTATCTCTCTCTCTATCGGCACTCGTAGCCCATCAAATTGATTTGTTAATTATTAGAATGTTTGCCCAAAAACCAGTGAACTCTCTAACCTATTCACTCAATCGGCTCTTCCACTGCATGCATCGCAATTAGAATTCAATTATGTTCAAATAAATTAATTTAGTTTCGTAAACGTGCTCATCATTTGGCTGGTGGGGGGGAAATAGAGAGAGTAGGGTATATAGTTAGAGAGAGATATGTGTATATCGAAATGCCTAGGGATTGTGTGGAGTGGGCTGCGAGTGTGAATTCCCCCATTTGGCACTACTCAAAAAGCCCTCAAAGGCAGCCACAGCAATCTGGGGCCTTTTGCCTGCACAGAGAAAAATTATATAGGGAATATAGAGAACAAAATAATATAACAAAAAGAAAATTATGTATGAGTCTTTAGATAATTTTCTATAAATAAAACAGGCCCTAAAGGTATAAATAAAGGTATTGCCTGGTATTGTTTGAATTTAAATAGTTTACAGTTGACTTTGAAAGCTAAAATATAAGCCCAAATATTTAAAATTAAGAAACATCTACAGAATCCTTAATATGTTGTATATGTCTAGGTTCAAGAATTTTTCGAAAGCCTATTTTCTATATTATATATTTGGAAATATTTAATTTTAAAATATTTTGAATTAAATTAAGTGGAATTTTTCCATTTAATATTGCTTTAAAAGAACTAAATGTAAATTTTAAATATTTTAAAGAGCCAAAAACTATAAAACTCTTTATTAAATTATTATTATTATAATTATTTGTGAATAAATATACATTTACTTTCGATTATACTAAGAAAGATTTACCAAAAATCATAAAAACCAGAGAACTGCAAGAGTGGCATTTTTTGCCACCCGAATCACACTCAACAAATTTGAGTGTCGGGTGCCACTCAACACCCGACAGCGCGGGTACCTACAAACACCCGCTCAAAATTGTCGGGTGTTTGCAACCACCGGGTGTGCGCGCACCCGAGTGTGATCGGCACTCTTCGTCGGCGGGTGCCGATCACACTCGCCACTCATAACCGAAGTAAGAGAAGGCACTCGGTCAGAAAAAGGCAAGTGCGTAAAAAGGGTTGAGTGGCAAAAACACACATTTTGACCTGCTCCGCACTTGAGTGGCCTGTGTATCTCGCCAACACCCGGGTGTTTATGACGTCATTGCGTTCTTAGTTTTTTCACTAGAGGCGGACAGAAACGTACACTCTAAGATTTAATTAAAAATAAAATAAATTTAAAAATAAGTTTTACGAACTTATTTTAAAGTTATTCTTTCTGTTTAAAATTATAACTAATATTAAAACAATGCCTAATGAAACAAAAAGTGTTAATTAAGTAATTAAGTGTTATAAAAAAATAGTTTAGCTTATTAATTGCTCAAATCCTAAAATTTTAATTTTTTTTAAGTCTATTTTAACATTTTTTTAACATATAATAATTAACATTTACTATATAATTTTATAAATGTAATTTAATTTTAAAAATATTTTAATTTGTTTCAGTGCTGTGAAATCAATAACATCGTAAACCCAAAACAAAAAAAAAAACACGAAAACCCATTCTCGGGTGTTCCTTTTCACCCATCATTTTCTATGCCGTCTTGCTTCCACCCATACAAAATTTATGTATACACAAAAAGACCTGCGGCCGATCGTTGCTTGTGCGTCGGCACACCCGAAGCGTTATTGCGCAGCAGGCACTCGGGTATTTTTTTGTACGTACCAAAAAACACCCGGGTGGCAAAACACCCGGGTGTTTGTTATTGCCGAAAATAGAGTGGCAAAAAACACCCGGGTGCTTGAGACACCCGGTGTTTATCGGGTGCACTTAGAGTGCCGGTGTACCCGTGCAGTTCTCTGATAAAAACCACTCCATTTCTCTGTGTGGGTGTGTGTTCGTGTTTTTTATGACATGCCAAAAAGTGTTTGAGGGCCATTAAGTTGCTGTTCGCACCACGCACACACTCGCAAGCACACGCACACTCCCGCACACTCATTCGCAGCCATGTAAAGCCATTGACAAACGTCCTTTGGCCGGGCAGTCAATCAGCCTGCGGTTGGCCACTTCAGCACTCCGGCGTCTCTCTCTCTCTCTATATATATGTATATATATCTCTCTCTGTTTCACCCCAAGCCCTGCATGTCATCAAGTTCATAATTAGCTTAACCCCCTCACCTCACCTCACAGCACTCCAACCCACCCCACCCGCTCTCTTGTGCGTAATCTTTTCCCCAATACATCACTCAGTCAGCCAGTCAGTCAGTCAGCCAGTCACACAATATTTTCAGGATTTTTCAACCCGTTAAATGTCCTCCATTTGTGTTGTTTGTATGTTTTCGGTTCCGTAAATATTATACATACCACTATATGTGTTATTCGGTTGCTGCAATGAATTACTGTACACTTTTTATGGTTTAATGTTCAACTACAACAGACCCCAGACTAATTGGCGTAACGGTCCCTTCACCAAAATTAACAAATAACCGAAATTAACAACAAGAACAAAGACATAGAGAAAAACCACTGCTCTTTGTTGGTTTACAAACCTTCATTCCATCGCGTGATCCGAGTAGAGACATTCCTTTTCCGTTCATCCGTTCATATATGGCTTGCATATTTCCCTTTTTTGAAGCGAATTTAAACAATTTCATGGAATACAAACAAGATGTTAATCATGCAAAATCATAAAATATTGCCTTGCAAAACGAAATCAACGAGAAAAAGACCACAAATAAATTTCAATTGATTTTAAAACAAACTGAAAACAGAAAACGGAAAACATCAGCAGCCACGAGAGCTGCTGCAAAAGTTTATGAGAGTCAACAAAACAAATCAAAACGAAGTGAAACAAAACAATCGAAATGAAACAAAATACCGCAGGAAAAACAAGAATTTGCAACGTTTGGTGAATGTCCTATATGCCAATTGGTTACCCAAAACCCGACCCAAACCCTACCCAAACTTAACCCGATCCGAGATTCGATCTGATTGATGTACTTTACATACCGCAATGTGCACGAGTGCTCGTATCTTATATATACACACCCCAGTGCTATATCTATATATGAGGACAATCGATTTTGATTTTAATTTATTCGCTGAATTTATTGTGTGCACTGGTGATGAGATCTGAACAGAGCTCAGCTCTGTCTATAACCCATATAGCCGTAACTGCAGCTGGTGGCTGCAACTGATGTATTGAAGGTGCAGCGAGTCTGAATATTTGACGGATGCTCGGCGCTGACTGTGGACTCTGGCGGGTTAATGTGATTGAAACGCTGCCAGGGATATATAATCCGCTGAGGGCATGACAGCTTTGTCTTGTCAAAATTTAATATTCCCATTTCCCGCGCAGCTTTTTGACAAAATGAACAGCCCGGGAATCCATTTAGCTAAGCGGAAGCGGGGTGCCTGTGCCTGCACGTCCTGCAGCGTTTAATGAATGCACACGGAGCGAGGCAGAGAAATTGGCAGACAATTTATTAAATGCTCACGTATACAAATCCCTTACACAAAACCGAAAATTCCTGCATCTGACAGACGACGCACAAGCACACGTATGGCAATTGTTTTGCCAGAGAACAATAACTTGCACAGGATGCGCTCGAATCTCATCGTTTCGTCCTGATTCTGGTTATGGTTATGGTCCTGCTGCTGGTTCCTATATCTGCTCTCGATTCTGTTTCGGATTCGCTCGCTGATGTATGCATAAAATAATCCCTTTATGCTCGGCACAACACAATGTCCGTGAAATGCAAAACAATAACAGTACCAACGATAGCAACCGCCCGAAACACCCATTCCCCGCATTGCATTGCATTAACATAATGCGCAGGCAACTCAAGCACGGCCCACGTGTCGTATGCGCATTGTGTGGCGCGGTTGGGCGCCCTATCGCTATCCGCCGGCAACTGTCGCCCACAACTTTTGTTGCCATTTGATTTAGATGCCACCAACCCGGCAAACAAAGCGCAAAAACCACCTTCCGATGGCAGTGCACAGCATTTATATAGATATATAGTCTTACATGGGAATCGAACAAATAAAATTAAATTGAGCAGAACTAATTAATGGTTAGTTTTGGGAAATGCTTTCCATGCTTTCTTTGTTACTTAACAAAAGTGAATAGTGCCAAAAGTCAGATCTACATATATGACATAAAATTCCCTTTGGAATATATTGAATTATATAATCAATACTTAAACAAAATTTCTCTTTTAAAATTCCACTTAAAAAATTACTGATAACTTCGATAGATTTATTGTTACAGCTCGCATTTCAATTATTATAAATATATCTGTCAAATGAAATTGTGAAAAAATCATATTACCTGAAATCACCCAGCAAACATAAATATTTACATTCAAATCCCCAACAAAGCAACTAAAGTCTTTTAAAACAAGGTAAAAAATCAATCGGTTTATGAAAAATCAATACAAATAATTGGTTTGATGTTACCAAATCAAAAGAACTGGCAAATAAAATTTCAAAACCCAATATTTACGTTAAATTTTCCCCCCGAAAAATGAAAGAAAAATAGAAAATTAGTCAGAGAAAGCATATTTATATCGTTCAGCTGAAATTGGATGAAAACATTTGTTTAAATCGAATGTTTTTAGTTATAGAATTTTAGCCGCAGAGCAAACAGCAAACTCGAATTATTTTCAGAGGCATTTTGCGACGGATGAAAATGTAAATTCATTCCGAAGGGAAAGCAGATACAAACGGGATTAGAACTACAACTATGACAGGGTCTATCTGTCTGAATATCTATCTATCTGTCTTCTTGCTGGCCCAAAAGAGTTGCCTCGCCAGCCAAGAAGACGAGGAAATGGGGAAAATAAATGGGGCGGCTATATCCCGGCCAGAGTTCAGAGTTCAGCTTGTATAAGTATATATAATGCCGTCAACTTTTCATTCTCGTGCATTGTACATTACTCTTGCCTTAACCTTAACGAAATATGCCAACAATTTACTTTAAGTTACTTTTTATGTACTTAGTGGCCTGGCTTTGTTATTATTATTGTGCCCATCCCTCGCCTCCTTGTTGTTTCTGCCCCAACACAGAAATCCTTTCTTGGACTTCTGCCCAAGGAGCCAGCTGAGTGACTCGGCGGCCCGGTGGGAAGATGGGAAGGCGGCAGCTCGGAAACTTGGAAACTGGCGTGCGTTTTCAGTTTTCATTTCTCGGTTTTTCTGTATTGTATTTTGCTGTGGCCCATAAAATTTATGTTGCTTCATTCCTCAATAATTGCATAGCTCAGTAAATTTTAATGCAAGCGGTCATAAATAATTTCGTTTTGTGTGTTTCGTTTACGTTAACGTTTTGCGTTTTGCCTTTTGCGTTTTGCGTTCTGGCGCTCTTGCGATCTGTAAGCCAGAGCGAAATAAATTACGTATACGCTAAATAACTCAGTCTGTGTGTAGTAGTGGAGACCATAGTGCATTGAGTGCCATAAGGAATGAGCTGAAAGGCATTCCTTGCCGACCTGCCACTAAAGTGCCTTTCTGCTTGATATTTTCTTTGACTGCCATCTGCCGACTAAATGAAATAATGCAAAAAACACACACTCACTACACCTGGTGGCGTGACTGCAGTTTGCAAAAGCAAGTTAGCGTGATGAGCATGAATCTGTCAGCGAAACTCGATGAGCTGCAGCGGGGAGATCGACACCTGGAGACGACGGTGGCCCTGTGCGAGATTCGCACCCAGCTCCAGGAGCTGACCAAGTCCGTGGAGAGCTGCCAGAGTGAGGTGTCCGAGGTGAGTGCCACGGAATGCCCAGCTCTTGAAAGAACCCATCAAAATATATTTAACATTACGATTAGGTTAAGCGCGACATGGTGGCGATCAAGCACGAACTGGACACCGTGCAGCAGGTGAAGGAGGAGATCGAGGAGCTGCGCGAATATGTCGACCGACTGGAGGAGCACACGCACAGACGGAAGCTAAGACTTTTAGAACAAGTTTGTAGCTTAAATTATTTGCCATGTTGTGTAATTAAATACTTGAATTTCATTTCTCTATTCATGTACAAACCGAAACACCAAGAACCAACTGCCAACCACCCAGAGCCAGACAAACCACACGACCCACCACCAACCACCACCCACCACTAACCACCCGAACATCTAACCACCCGAACATCTAACCACCCAAAACACAACCACTCAACCACTGACAGCGGAAACTGTTACCGTGATGGACAGATGCAAATGCTCTTCCAATTGGTATCAGTTTTGGCAAGCACTCAAAAAAATTAACTAGAAAAATTAAAGGGAAAATATAAATTAGTAATAGAGAAATGTTAAATAACGAGGACAAATAGAAATACAAAATATAACATTTCTAAAAGTGTTGGTTCGAATTTAAGGGTCAGTAAATCCCTTCAGAACTATATTAAAAATAAATGATTTAAATGCAAGCTAGTATAATATTTACCAAGCATTTTCTCAACTTGTATTAAGCAATATAATCCAATATAAATTACATTTAAAATTAAAGTTGATCTACAATTTTTTTGAGTGCTCCTCTCACATGTACAGACGGCTTCTTCATCAACGTATTTTAAAGGAACTTATATTTGTTAATTGCTTTTAAGTTTTGTAGCAAAAATAAATCTAATAAATGTGAAAATTCCTAATTTGATTTTGTTTTATTTTCTAATATTTTTTAACTATTGTTTTTCACATCCAAACACTGTCATTCATCAGAGTTTTCCTTATGCTTTCATTATCCGCCTCGGTTTCAATTAGATAATTGGCTATATCCAAAGAGTAAGCTTTGGTTTCCTTGCCGCACACTCGTTTGCAAAGCGTTTGATGGACCCGCCCGCACAGCCCCCACCACCGGATCCCCACTGTCCCGCCCCCCACACCCATCCCACCCCCCACCTCCGGTGCAGTTCGTCATTAATCGAATAAATCGAAATCTTGCAGGGTCTCACCTTCTTCCTCACCTACTCGATATTCTCGGCGGTGCTGGGCATGCTGCAGTTCGGCTACAACACCGGCGTGATCAATGCGCCGGAGAAGAATATCGAGAATTTCATGAAGGATGTCTACAAGGATCGCTACGGCGAGGACATTAGCGAGGAGTTCATCCAGCAGCTGTACTCGGTGGCAGTATCCATATTTGCCATCGGCGGTATGCTGGGCGGTTTCAGCGGCGGCTGGATGGCCAACCGCTTTGGCAGGTAAATAATCTACGAAAATTACTTTTAGAATATAGAAAATTCTATAAATATTTATATTAAATTTATAAATCTTATTTATTTATTGATTATTACAGAAAGGGCGGCCTACTGTTGAACAATGTGCTCGGAATTTCCGGCGCTTGTTTGATGGGATTTACCAAAGTTAGTCATTCCTATGAAATGTTATTCCTTGGCCGATTTATAATTGGTGTTAATTGCGGTGAGTGTAATATAGAAATAAACAATAATATAAATTAAATAAATATATATTCTTTGTTTCCCAGGCCTCAACACGTCGCTGGTGCCCATGTACATCTCGGAGATAGCGCCACTGAATCTGCGCGGTGGCTTAGGTACTGTTAATCAATTGGCTGTGACTGTAGGTTTACTATTATCCCAAGTGCTGGGCATCGAGCAGATCCTGGGCACCAACGAGGGCTGGCCCATTCTGCTGGGCCTGGCCATCTGTCCGGCCATCCTGCAACTGATCCTGCTGCCCGTCTGCCCCGAGTCGCCCAGATATCTGCTCATCACCAAGCAGTGGGAGGAGGAGGCGCGCAAGGGTGAGTTTCTATTAAATCTCCTTAAATCCCACAAATTATACATTTAAATGAGAGCGTGGGAAAGAGCAAAAAAGAACTGGCATTGCCTTGGCTTTATCATGATTTATTTATACACATTAGCAGCTTAAATTATGTTCTAATCGATTATATAAATCAATTAAATCTTTTGTTTGTTAAAGGGGAAAAAATTTATATATGCTTTAGATAATAAACTTTTTTAATACCTAAAATAATTTAAACATGGCTTATTATTTTTTCTGTTTTTCATAATTCGTTTTTTCAACAACTCAAAAATATATGCTGTGACTTTCAATGATTTATTTACAATAAAATTAGCCTTAAATCAAGGTTAAATATTAGTTAATCGAAAATAATAAAATATATTTATTTATTTGTAATAAATTTAAGCTAAAAGAAGCTTAAAATAATCCAAAAATATATACACAAATTAATTAAAACTCGGAAAAACTTTGACTAATATTTATTTTGTTGATTAAACTAGTTAAGGTTTCATTTGTTATTCATATTTTGTTTGTATCAAATTTGTTTTATTCATATTTATTTATTATATTTTGTAATATTTTATAGCCCTGCGACGCCTGCGTGCCTCCGGCTCCGTGGAGGAGGACATCGAGGAGATGCGAGCCGAGGAGCGTGCCCAGCAGGCCGAGAGCCACATATCGACCATGGAGCTAATCTGCTCGCCCACCCTGCGTCCCCCGCTGATCATTGGCATTGTGATGCAGCTCAGCCAGCAGTTCAGCGGCATCAATGCCGTCTTCTACTACTCCACGTCGCTCTTCATGAGCTCGGGATTGACTGAGGAGAGCGCCAAGTTTGCCACGATAGGCATAGGTGCCATAATGGTGGGTTAACACCAAACCCTTTATTGTTATTTTATTTTAATTTATCATTTATCTTAAAGGTTGTAATGACCCTGGTGTCCATTCCCCTCATGGATCGCACTGGCCGCCGTACCCTGCATTTGTATGGCTTGGGCGGAATGTTCATCTTCTCCATCTTCATCACCATTTCGTTCCTGATCAAGGCAAGTACAGGGCCAGCCAGGACACTCGCATCCTGCTGCCGTAGAGTCGGAATGCCAAAGTGCCTGCCAGTTTGTTAATCCCCCCCCTGCCCGCGTCCCTTTAGTTGGTGGGTCCACTTAGCGGGCCCATCGCATTTGCATTTTGCATATGAAGCTCTCTCTCTTTCTGTCTCTGTGAACTTGTAGCGATGCCTAGATGCCTTATCCCATATCCCGCGTGTCCTTATAAATATTTGAATATTGATATAAATATTTTATGCATGAAGTTGTGTTTAACCCCCAAAGAGAAAAAGAAAAACCAAAAAAAAAAATGAAATCGACAACAAAAAAAACACTCAAAACAGACACACACTCAACACAAATACAGAGAGACACCAGCATGACAGTTGTCCCGCGCGTATTTCTATAAATTATTGATGTGAGATATATTTGAATTTATAACAAGTTGAATTTATGACTCTCCCTCAGCCATTAAGTGTACCTTTTTTTCCCCAACGCCTCTGTTTTTGGGTTGATGCATTGCATTTAAGTCCCAGTCATAGATGTGTGTGTAGAGTGTGTGTGTGTGCTTTTAATTTATAGGCCAACACTTGCTGGTCGCTTTAGTTATTAATTATGTCCGCTAAATGCCTGACTTTAAAATATGTTTACGCCGCCAGAGCTCAACACGCATGATTAGCTTTGGAATGCTTTGAAACTAGTTTTGTTTATTTATATATTTTGATATTTAAATACACATTTTTCAATATACACACTTTTGCACGTTGCCTGCCTTTAGAAGAGTCTTTGGTTGAGTTTAAATTTTCAGTTGCCTAGGCTAAGTTGTTGCAACTGAGAGGGCTAACCTGAAGTATATATATATAAACCAACTCAGATATTGGACTTTCTTTTGGTATGAAACAAGACACTGAAAGACCACTGCCTGTGCCATAGTTAGCCCACCAGGTGCAACTGTCCCGCCCCCTTAATTAGAGCTATTCTCGACTTGGCAGGCTTTCCGCCCCACAAAACACTCTCTCACTCGAAATCAGTTGACGAATTCGTTCAGTTTATGATTTATATGGCTTATTATTTTCGCTTGATCAGGCCACGCGACTAGAAGCAAAACCACAATACACAGTTTCAGAGGCAAGCAAAAGTTTCCAAAACAAAAAAGAAACCAAAAAAATAAATGTAAAACCAACACACACAACTCTGCAAAAGTTTTTCCGGGCACCAGTTCCACAAAAAAAAAAAAACAAATTCGAAGCAGAACAAATAGAGCAGAGCACAGCGCTGAACTCACAACACGAAACACACTCTCAATGTGTCCCGCAGCAGCCTTACTTCTCATAAATATCTTTTCGTTTCGTTTGGTTTTGCTTTGGTTATTCTGTAAGATATAGCCCTAACTTTAACCACAATACTAAGCATTCCTAAGCATTGTGAGCCAGGAAAGACTCGTGCGGCAGTCCGGCCCAAGGACAATTCTTAGAGAACCAAGAACCAAAGTCTACTCAATTTACTACTTTCGATACGCTAACCAACTCATGCATAAAAGATCAGATCGATCAGGTTTATTCCGAGGGGGGAGGGTGATTGTATCCTTTTATGATTTATGATTTATACTCACCCGTGTGAGAAGAAGGAGTTCGTCGGTAGACGCGAGTAGAGGAAAGAGCCTACATCGAGAATGCGAGTACTATGCATTTTGTATAGGAGTTCTTTGGTTATGTGCAGGAAATGATCGACTGGATGTCCTACCTCTCGGTGGTGGCCACCCTGGGCTTCGTCGTCTTCTTTGCGGTGGGTCCCGGCAGCATTCCCTGGATGATCACCGCGGAGCTCTTCTCCCAGGGACCCCGGCCGAGTGCCATGGCCATTGCGGTGCTGGTCAACTGGATGGCCAACTTTGTGGTTGGCATTGGTTTCCCCAGCATGAAGGTGGGTTTGGAAGCTGAGAAAAATAAATATAAATTTTAATATTGGTTTAATTTTTCTTACAGACTGCCCTTGAGAACTACACGTTCTTGCCCTTCAGCGTGTTCCTGGCCATCTTCTGGATATTCACCTACAAGAAGGTGCCCGAGACCAAGAACAAGACCTTCGAGGAGATCCTGGCCCTCTTCCGGCACAACAACGGCAGGTATGTCTTCCTCACTCATTTCCTCATCTCCCAAGCTCAAAGTCTGCACACAAATCATGGCAATATGTCGAATAGTTGTTCAACTCATAACTAGATCCTCTTAACAACCAAACAATATACAAGAAACGCGAACAGAGAAACCAGTAACCAGAAACCGAAACCCAAACCCTGTTTTACCAATTACTTGGAAGTTTATTATGCGGTTAGCATAAACAACTTGAGCCTCTGAATCGAGCTGTATATCGACTCCCTTCAGGGTTCAAACATTTTCAGTTTCTTAAGTTGGAAATTTCGTATTTTTTACGTTTGTTTAACGCACCATAAGTTCGATAAATAACCCTCTGACTTGAACTACGTTCCATGTAATGCCCCGCAGGACTTTTCGAGATAGTAGACTGTACGGGTAAGTTGCATGATGCCGTCGTCGAAAAAAACACAAAAAAATAGCCCTCGAGTCCTGGATCTTAAATTCCGATTAATAAAAGAAAATGTCACCCCGCCCTAAAATCCAAACCAAAAAATCAATTCAATGCGTTTCGCTCTTCGCAGTTACCACCTTTAAACGTAGCTCGTATTTGCTGTACCTTATTTAGCCACTTTATGTACAATTTTTAACCAAAAAAAACAAAAAACTGAAACCAATCAACTGAAGTTAATTGAATTCGAATTCTTCTGCGCTCAAAGTTTCTATGAATTTTGTCGGCATGTTTGCTTAACTCTGCCTGTACTTTGTTACAACTCGTTACTCTGTTACCACAACTACAACCCATTAACAGCTGGCTGCCGTTGAAGCGAACTAAATAAGACTAGCGAACCATATAAATACCCAACTATTTAATATTAATTTTAATACTCTCTACTCTCCAACTCTCTCTCTCTCTATAAATAGTTATATACCTATACTTACTACTATAATTAAGAGTCGCCTCTCATCTCAGTGTCATATGTCATCCGATCTTAATCGGAATCGCTTCCTCCTCCACCGCTCATTGTTCATCTCCAAAAATAATGAATTGGTCAGTTTTAAAGCGGTCCACCCATAAAGCCATTTAAATCCCACACTCACTCACACCATACACACACTCCACACACACTGATTTTGTTGCCCGATTTGTGTCCCTTTAGCGAGGAGAATGTTAACGACACCAGTTGCAACACGGCGGACATTGAATTATCGCAGGGCGAGGACAAGGGCAGCTCCGCGGCCTCCGCGCACCCGAAAGCCCAGTGAGGCTCCCAGTGACACCTCCCCCTCTGCTCCCCCGTCCAACTCTTCCCAAAAAAAAAAAAGATAATTTATAAATGTAGGAAAAATCACAGCCTTCACTCATAGCAATTTCCAGGATGATTCTGGTTTGAGAGAATCGTGGGAGCCATTCCTCATGGCCATTATTCCTTATTAAGCCCTAGAACTAGTTTTATTTCACGTTTTACTATATATGTATATTTGATTTTGAATAAATGTTATATTTCGTTACCATTTTTATTTGATTTATCGATTTATTTGGATTTGTTTTTAATTTTTAAGCCGCGCCTAATAACTTCCAAGCAGCCCTCTACACTTGAAACTAATCTTTGAAACTTGAACTAATACAGCAGCCACAGTAAAGTCCCCTCTTTTCTCCGTCTTCAACTCCCGAATACCGAAATATATTTAATATATTTAACATACAGAATACCCGTAAAAGAAAACAAAAACTCTCGAAATTGCTCTCATTAGTTGCAAAGAAATTAAATTTACCAAATACGTTTACACTTAAAACATAATCGTAGAGTGTGCGAATTTCAGGAGTATGCTAAACTGCACAAATAGCTTGGAGCCACAAAGTATGAATTCTGGCATCGAGCATGCCGCCTTGATGGTATCTGAGGAGAAGACCCAACATGACTCACGTAAGAATCCAAAAAAACACGCCTACGTTCCACGTTCCACCTAGAACACCTGGATCCCCCAGCCACCATAAAAACTACCACTACTCATCCTCATCATCCACATCATCTACCTGAAAAACCTTAATTACCCAACGATTGCGTTTAATTTCCCATTCCAACACTTTCCAGCATCCGTTTGAGTTTTTAATTTCCTCGTTATTTGTTGTGCAAACTGCTCGAACGACACATTCAATATTTGCATATCCATATACACCTGAGGCAGGGCAAACACAAGCCAGGAATGTCCTCTAGGTAAACACTGGGAAGAGACCTAATTTCAAATACATATACACTCGTTCACACTCACCCAATCAGTGGGGACATTGCATCCATGTAAATTCCTTTTCAAACAACACGTGTTCAACGTGTCGCATAATTAATTTTTTGTTTCACATAACCAGGAACTAGATGCTGAAATTATTCTAAAAATGTCCAAAAGTAGCCTTGTAGTTGATAGTTAAATCTGTGGGGATATAAAAATTCATTTTTGGGGTGTCAAAAAGTGTGTGTTTCATGAATTAAAAGCTTCAATGAGCTGGTTGGAATATATTTAGGAAAATTTGGTAGATACTCTTTAAAAACTCCACATTTCAATGAGCAATTAGGCACGTTTTTATTTTATTTTGTATACCCTTGCTGGGTATTATATGTTCTAGATAAGCATCAACAGCCGAGTCGATCTAATCATGTCCGTCCGTCTGCTTGTCTGTCTGCCTGTCCATCCGTCTATCCAACTGTCAGTCCCTTTCTTGTCCTTTTTTAAGCAAACTAGTCAGTCAGTTTTATAATTATCTAAATGAAAACTATATAATATACATAGCTGCCATAAAATCAATCGGATAATTGTTTAAAAAAAATGTTCTCCCCGTTTTTCAACATAAATTCTACTTCAAATATACTCTGAGATTTGAGCATTATGTATTCTTTCAAAGTTTCGGTTTTTATTTCATGAAAATTGTACCACTATATCATATAGCAGCCATAGGAAGAATCGGTTAATAAAGAAAAAAATGCGAAACTATGAAAGTAAAACTGAATGAATATATAACTTAATATTTAATATATGTAATAAGATTATAAGAGATGACACTATTTTGTTGTTTATATATATAAATATAATTCATATTATTGTAAACAGATTCCTTCAAGGGTATACAAACTTCGGGGTGCCGAAGTTAGCTTTCTTTCGTTTCTTTTAATTATACAAAACACTTTCCTTCCCATTAAAATTCCCCCACTAAACTTCAAATCATCTCCACTCATTAATATAAAAACATTTAGTATGTGTGTAAAAATTTGTAATATTTATGCTTTGCCTAGAGTTTCATAGTTATGATTTAGGAATGCCTTGATCCTGTGACTCTTGTTCCGTTCCGTATTTTATAGCTGCTTGTTGTCGTAGAAATTCAATCTGTAATCTGTACTGTTCTCTATTCTATAATCTGTACTTGAAAAATTTAAAGCGAAACTCGCTTATCTCTGAATAAATTAACTATCTTGTATTGTTTACTTCCATTCGGATTTATGAATTGTGTTTTAAATCAAACAATTTTAAACATTGGAAACCTCAATCGAAATCTCAATCAAACTCAAATCATCAACTGGACCCACAAACAATTAATCTAAAACACAACCGACACTCAACTTCTGTATGTAACCAAAACTGCAAAAACCATGAAACAATTATCTGGCGGCAACCAATATTGGCGACTATCTGAAACTTGCATGAAATCGAAACCAAAATCGAAAAACAAAAATCGATCTTCTCCACCGCGCCTTGCCTTTGTAATAATCAAGTGTTTGGTACGACCTCGTTTTCCCTGACGGTTGAAGGCATGGGTCCCTATCCGCTGAGCGATAGCACCAATCTCCTGGGCCCCGGATCGAGCAGCTATGGTCCCGGTGGCGGAGTCCTGGGCTCCGTGGCGGGATCTGCCCAGTGCTACACGAACTACGGCACCAATCTGCAAACGCCGCAGCCGGCGAGAAAGTGCCACTACGACGAGGTCGACGACTACAATTTCCGCCGACATTCGGCGCACGGAAGGATGTCATGTAGGTTGACCCAGAGCACTGCTAACCAATAAGCCACCACCCACCCAGCTAGTAAGCTAGTAAGATAGCCACTGCGACAGCCACTGAGCCACCACGCAGCCACTGAAAAAGCCACTCAGCCCATCACGAAAAGCATTTACAAGAAAATGCCAAAGAGAGCGAGCTGCGCGGACAGAATGCACCCCAAATAAATGCACTTAAAAGTCGAAACTGTATTTTATATACTATATAGCGTAGGCTAAAGCTGATTTTAAAATTAAAACGAACCACTGACAGTTCGAATCAGCGGACGATGAAAACGTAGCTTATCCTGTTTTCCTTTCGTTCCTTTTTAGTACGCAAGTGAAGGGGAAACTGCTGAACTTGGGACCAACTATCAAAAAAGTATCAAGCGAAACCGATTGGCTAAGTAAAGAAAAGTCGCACCATTCTCCCTATCTCTCTGAATAATGCAGACACCACACACTAATTTACAGAAAAAGAAAACACCCCGATCACACCACTCGCTGAAAAGATCAGAAAAAAAGTGCCAATAATGCGTTTAAATTCAGAAACAAATTAAACTCGAATCAATCATTTCAAATCGTTTTCAATCATATTATATTATTATTTAAAAGTCAACTAATCAACTAATCAAATCACAATCGTTCATTTTCATGCCTGTTTAAATTAATAACTAGAAATATTCTCTTTTAAATGGAAAGTGATTAGGAATTTAAATGCGGTAATAAAAGTAAGAGTTCATTTCTGATAAAAGACTGTTAGCTTAAATTTAAATAACGCATTTATTTAGTGCCTAAAAGTATGTTATGATAGATTATACATTTTATATTTGTATAACTATAAATTATTGCCTACTTTTAGACACTATTTTTAATTGATTATAGAAAAAATGCATAAGTGAAATTCATTGCAGACATTGTATATAAATTGTATACATTTTTTGAGTCCTCTTATTGCCACTGCAACTGCATCTCTTAACTGGCAATTTCCTTCAAATAAAAAAGAGAAATATTTCCACAATAAAAATAATTTCATTAAATTAATTAATCAATCAATCAGACCATCAATCAAGCAGCCGCCCCAGCCGCAGCCCCTTTTCGAGTTCATCAACGACTCGTAAAGACCCGGTTTTGTTGGTTTTCCCCGACTGTGCATGAAAATTTCAATGTTTTTATGGCCCGAACATAATTACTGCATGCGTATTATTGGCATGGACTTTTTTGCATGCACCATTTCAATTAGTCGTAGTAGTGAAACGCCCAAAAAAAACAAGTATTCAAACCAAAACTAAAAACAAAAACGAAAGAATTTAAATTAAATACGAACGATCCAGAGGAACTCCAGCGATTTGGCAAGCCATATTAATTGCTTCTTTTTGTGTTCTCGACTTTGGTGTATTTTTTGTACTACGCTTTTATTGCCACATCTGCCCCACGTTGCCACGCTGCAGCTGCATCCGAGCGATTTTTAGACGGCGGCCGAAGTACACACCAGGGCCGGAGCGCTGCCTCTGCGCCCCATCACCCTCGTCAGCCTCCACCTGTCTGCCCGAGCAGCGGGCCTTGACTGAGGAGCGCCTCGCCTCCTGACTCTGCCAGTGTTCGTTCCACGAGTCGCGCTGAGGAGCATCACCACCATCAGCAGCAGCAGCAGCAGCATCTCCTTCAGCAGCAGCAGCAGCAGGTGCACCTCCAGTCCCGTATCCAGTATCCCACGCACGAATACGTACACTGTAGCTATGAGAAGGAAGTCGTATGTGATCAAGCCAATCCCTCGCCAGCACAGCCATCACAGCCACAGCCGCCGCCACCGCAGCCGCCGGCGCCGGCGTCATCGCACCACTGCCAGCAACGCAAGCACAGCCACAGCCACAGTCCGCACCACAGTCGCCACACGTCGCCGCACGCCACCAGCACCACCACCACCACCAACACACACCATCAGCCACCGCCCACGCACTCGAATCCCCACCAGCACTCGCACCACAGTCGCCACCGGAGGCGGCGCCAGGGCAGCGGCAGTCTGCCGGGTGCCCATGGCCAGGGCTCTCATCACTCCTCGGCGGTGCGTCCCTCCTCCATGTGCACCAGTCGCCGCCATCGCTCGGTAACGGAGCTGTCCTCGCACGCCTGCCAGGATCCCGGCTGCACGGATCGCGAGGTGCAGGAGATCCTAGTGCGTCGCACCTGCTGCAACACGGCCACCAATAGCTCCTCCCGCACCGAACTTGCCCAGTGCTTTGCCGAGGATCTCTATGGCTCCTCCTCGCGCAGACCCAGCAGCTGCTGCACCTCCTCGGACTACTGCTACCAGACGGACTCCACGAGCCTGTATGGCTCCAGGTCCTCGCTGAGTCGCAACAACTCCATCAAATCCGCCTCTGCCCTGGTGCGAAAGCGTCACAGGAGTCAGCGGAGCCTGCTGCCGGAGCATCGCCAGCCGAGTTACACCTCCATTTCGCTGAGAGGCCTCAATGCCAGTCGCCCCAACAGCCAGCTGGGTTCCCTGACCTCGATCTTCGATCGGGCCAAGGGCATGGCCCCCGAGCAGGGATCCACGCTGGAGCGGCAGAGCTCCAAGGGAGCCCTGAGCAGCACGGAGCTGCCCGAGTATGCCTGCTCGCCGTCGCCCATACGCTGGAGCTTCCTGGCCGACGGCAGGTCACCCACTGAGCTAGAGGGAACCCTGGGAAGCGGCGGCGGCGGAGGAGGAGGTGCCGCCGAGAGGGAAGAAGAGGACAAGCTGGATGCCTGGCAAATGCCGGAGCCAGAGCCGGAGAAGAAGCCCTGCAGGAAGATCACCAGCAGCAGCGTCGGCACCAGTGAAACCTGCTGGAAGAGCTCCACATCCGTTTACGACGAAGGACCCAGCACCTCGGCGGCAGCTGCTCGAAAGCGTCGCGGCAGCAAGGGCAGTCGAGGCAGCAAGGGCAGTGGGAACTACCACTGCGAGTTCGAGGAGGAGGCCACCACCACGGTGATGTTCCACCAGGATGCCGGCGAGGCGTACAACAATTGCTGCAGCAACAACTACAATTACATCCAGTGCAACAGCTACCTGGACCAGGATCTGCAGATCACCAGCGAGGACATCCACCAGTACCTGTCCAAGGGCGATGCCACGGCCAGCGACATCCTGAACAACTCCAAGAACTATCCCTTCCAGCCGAGCAATGCCCTGGAGTTCCAGTACAAGAACAACTTCCAGCAGGGCCAGCAGAATGTGGCCAACAACAATACGAACACCACGAACACGGCCTCCAGTGACGCCGGCGAGTGCTTCCAGAGCTACCACAGGGCCAGCTCCAAGGAGACCAATCTCAACCAGAGCTCCACGGAGCAGCTCTCGCCCACGAACATCAATCTGTCGACGAGCTCCAACAACATTAATATCGTATTCAGCAGCAGTCTGGAGAGGAATGCCAACGAGGTGAAGTTCATCAACAACCGGAGTGGCGGTGGCGGTGCAGGAGGAGGAGGAGCAGGAGGGAGCTCCGAAGTGGGCTGTGAGGGTCACCATGCGGGCTACACCTACACCTATCCCAGCTACGATTACACCAACATGTCCGGCAACTCGCACTTCGACAAGCCGCTGGGCATTGACGAGCTGCCCAAGGAGTTTGCTGGCCTGGACGTGGGTGTAGGTGGCGGCGGAGCCTCCACGACCAGTGAGCACTCCTCCTCGCTGCCCTCGCCGCAGCCCCTGACGCACCACCAGCAGCTGCACCACTTCGAGTCCTTTGACGCCGCCTCCGAGCATAATCTGCTGGCGCAGCCCCTGTCCCCGGGATCACCGCTCTCTGGATCCGTGAATCCTGCCGGCGATGACTTTGTGCAGATGCATCATTACCATCACGCCGCCTCCTCGCCGCACTCGCAATCGCACCAGCACCACAGCCATGCCCATGGCCATTATGCGCACCACGCCCACTCGCACCACCAGCACAACCACCAGCACACCGCCGCCGCCTACCATCACGACCTGGCCCTCACCGAGGAGCAATTCCGGCTGGGCTCGGCCCTCAAGCGGGTGCGCAAGCGAGCACGCAAGTACACCGACTTCCTGCGCAAGAAGTGAGCGGCGTGTGGGTTAGCAGCGGAGCCTACATCCTGCCCTACATCCCCACAGATTCACCCTACTTTGGCCGCAAGTATCTGGTGGTCTCGAAGCGACGATCGCAGAGCCTGGACGAGGACTAGTTGTGTGGCGACGGGAAAAGCAATAACAGCGCTGTTGCTGACAGCCGCTTGAGAACCATAATTACATTTAACTACAATATTTGTACACTGCCAAAAGAAAAGGAGGATGAGAAATAACGTTAATTTTGTGCTAAGCCAAAGCCCCTGTTGAAAGCGAGGATCACACATAAGGACACAGACTAAGAACACTGGAGCACTCGAGGGAGAGAGGGTTATTTTTGAGGTGGAAATGGTTAGGAGATGCTGAGAGGAAGCTGGGGAAAATTGTATTACATATTATATTGAAAATATTAAGGTTTAGAAATCAAGAAATTAAATAAGTTTGAATTATAATTCAATTAAAGTATGTAAAATTTTGATTTTGAAAAGATTAAATTGTATTAAATGATTTATTTTAAAAGAAAATACTATACACAAGTGGCAACTAACAAAATTTTTTAGCAATGTAGTTAAATTTATTAATTACACCCATCAAAAGCAGTTTTTCTTTGTTTAAATAAATCTAAAACCGACTTAGCCCCTTAATTTTCCTAGTAAATATATATTCAACAATTTTTCAAAGCTTCATTTCACCATCTATAACATATTTTCTACTTCAAATAAAAGCCCACTCAAACCCAAAGCACAAAAATCGTTCACCCATACGAATCACATCAGCTACAAGACACAAGAGGAAGCAGAACAACGACTATTTTAAAAGGAAAATATTTAAGCTAACAGTGCGTATACATAATAAATACCAGAAATAGATGCGAGCGGAGAACATTTGTATATTCAACTTAAACATTAAGCGAAGGTTTTGAATTTGCATATTTAAATTGACTAAAACCATATACATAGGTAAGCAAATGGAAATAATAAAGCACACACACACACACACCTACTCAAGCCTAGTTAATAGAAAACCAAAAGGGAAAACAAACAAAAAATTAACAAAAAAAATTAAACTAAAAGAAAGGAAAACAACCAATCTAACATACCAGTTAAAGCTAGCTATAAGGATGGATCAGATCGAAGCGGCGCCACAAGATTTAGAGTTTCAGCAACCGCAACTGCGACTAAAATAATAACAAATAATTAACCATTAATTAACAACAAACGACAACAGCAACTGTAGTTTGGCACACACACCACACCACACACAAGAAGTTTAAACAAATAACAAAACGAGTTTAGATTACGCTGGATAGCTGAAGGAGAGAGTTTTGTTATCATTTATTTGATATGCGCATATTTTTATGGTTAAACGAGTTTCTTCAGGGACTGCTTGCGAATTTTGTAACAAAGCAATAAGCCGTTTTGCTCAAGGATTAAATACGTTTCCGTTTTTCCTCCCCACACAATTTTCCCAAACTTCTCGCTCAATTCAATGGCGAAAGATCACTTTCAATTTGCTCGGTTTCGTTTCAAGTGAATTAACCCCCAACAACTGTCTTCCAACTATACTTTCTAGTCGTCGTCGTCGTATCTCTGTAGCCTCAGTTGCTTAAAAACAAAGATTTAACGTGGATAAAAACTTAATGTAAACTAAGCACCCCAACTTAATTTAATAGCCGTTGAATAAGACGTACCTTGCGTGAGAACAGAACGAGAAATTTGTACATAACTGCTGTTGATTAATTAATAACCTAATTTAACTAACTAACTAACTAACTGGGAACTTAATTTGTAGTCATTAGCCGAGGCGAATCATTATGAACTAGTGAACCGAAAATAATAAATATAAATGCACTGCCAAAAACAAAGGTTTTAAGTAAATGAACAACAAATAGATCGAAGTGGGGGAGCGGACTCCTCCTCAAAAAAAAAAAAAAAAAAAAAAAAAAAACAACAAATGACGAAGTTCACAAAACAAATAAAGCAAAAACCAAAATCGAAAAACCAGAAAACTGCTGTAAATATAAGAATGAATACATATAGAGAAATCATAGACATTTTTTAATGGCACATTAATTAACGAGGAGCATGCAATTTGCAGATTTTTTACATTATATTTTAATGGACTAAGCGAAAAACAATAATGAGTTCAATGCAAAGACGAAACAAAAAACGAAAACCAGGAAAACTGAAAATTAAAAAAGGCAAAACAAACGAGTTAAAAGCCAAGCGGCCGCGCGATTTTGTAACAAAATCAAAAGACAGAATGTTAACATTGCGTAAAGTTAAAACCAAAAAGAAAAAAAAAAACACACAAAAAAAAAACACTATAGACATAAAAAAACAGACTAGACACTGAATAAATACGAAAGGGAAAAGGCAAAAACAAGAACACGGCACCGGAAGCTGAAGCTGAAGCTAAAACGGAAACGGAAAGGACTTTTGGTTGTGAGTTCGATCCGATTGTGTGTGCACTCTACTTCTAACTGTAAATAACAGATCAGATCCGTAACAATTAGCAGGCACAGACAGAGATTATATCCAGTAATAGGAAAACTGACTATGGGAAATAGCCAAGCCGAGGCCTAGCCGGCTCTACCTTTTTAACATTTAAAGTTCACGTAGCGCAAGGACACGAAACTTACCAGAATACCCAGAATACCAGATACTTCGACTCGAGAACCCGACAAAGGATAATCACACAGATGCAAAACCAAAGCCAGCTGCAAGAATTAGCGAGAGACGCCGTTTGACAACACACACATATAAATATATATATAGCAAAATTAACACAATTAACAATTACACATTATCCCCTAGCGGTTATTTGTACGACGTTTTTTTTACCTACAAGTATTTGTACCTTAGTTTTGTGGCTCGGATTGAGCGGCGTTCTAGCATTTGTCATAGCCACATATATAGTTGTGTACATAACTAGTTAAAATTGTGCATACAGAACGGTTATCTTAAGTATATAAATACACGCAAAGGTGAATATTAGAGAGGTCCTTGACAGAACACACACCCAGAAACATACAGAAACCGATACAGATACAGGAACAGACTCGACACACAGACAGTTGACAAAATTCCCTGAGACATGCGAATGCGAAAGGATGGCTGGCAATGCGAAATAATAATTATATTATTAATATACAACAATAAACTTGAACCTAGGTATATGATTCTGAATTTAAATAATTTTTAGTGAGTCAGAACAACAAGCAAAGAAACCAAAAGCAAACGGAAGAACGAAAGAAACTCTAAACACTTGAATGAAATTAAAAGACAACTTATTAAAAATACAAATAAAAAATAAAAGAAATTGATGAATTAAGTAAAGTAAATTGCTCAATTTAGCAGAGAGTATAAATAAAGAATTATACGTTAAGTAATAATTTCAAAATAAAACTTTCACGTGTTTCATTTAGGGATGATATATGCGATAGTTATCGATAAATCGGAACTTCCTGCCCTGCGCATGTCCTGGCCAAGTGTCAAAAAAAAGTGACAGTTCTCTCCACCTTCTAAGCCTCAAGTGTATGTATATACTCTTCGAACAGCAATGGGGTGTGTTAGTGGATTGCAAATTGGCAAAATGGAAATTTTAAACGTTTAAAATGCTGACCGCCCTGCGTCGGAAAATTCGGTTTGGAATGCAGCGAACGGTTCTCATTGCGGTCCTGCTGGCGGTGGGCATTTTCAGCTACGCCTTTCTCAACCTTAAGTTCTGCTTCAAGTTGATGTCCCACAGGAGCCTCAACCTTATGGTTAGTACTTCATTTTTATAACAAATTAAATAGTTTACTGAAAAATTCTTAAATATTAGTGCCAGAAATTCGAAAAGCATGAGTACAGCGGCTCCCTTTGCGAGGAGCTCTGCGGAGCTCAAAGTTCCTTCGACAACTTCCAATGCCCTCTGAATGATATGAAAACAATACTTTTCACGGCCGAGAAGAACGGGGACTTGTATGCGGTGAAGGTAGGTCGGGTTTTCCGGCTTATGGTTGTCATGACTACTATGTAATTCAATCATTTTCTATATCCTAGCTGGCCCGGCATAATGACGACGAGCTGAGCTGGACCAATAGCAAGGGAGAGTCGATCTATCCAAAACTTGAGGAGTTCCATGAGATTGTTAAGCTGCATATCATTTTGGCCTATAATGTCACGCTGGATGATAATATGGTAAGGTGGGAAAAATAAAAAGGGAGCCTGAGGTACAAATCAGTTAGTAAAAGCTGGGATGCTAAAGAATCCTGACTGACACCTAAAAGAAGAAGTCATTTCTGAACCTTTAAAGATTATATTTTCTTGATCAGCACCCAAGATTAATGCATTATCGGCAAAGTTATGAATTAAATTACAAACTGCAAGGATATTTAAACTTCGACTTCCTAAAGTTAACTCTCTTTCTTGTTAAAATCAAAGCTATCCCCATTATTTATTTAATCTTTCAACACTTTTATTCCCATTTTAGATCCGTGCTTTGGTTAATCAAGAAATAGCTGATGATAACTCCCAGCAAATGGTCAGTTTCTGGCGTCTCTTCAAGGACAACAACTATATGATGGGCAAGCTCTTCGATGAAGAGTCCATTTTCCCAGCTGTCCTGGGGTCCTGTGGACCCTACTATGCCACTGAGGGATTGCAGATTGTACAGTCGAATCCCAGCATTATGCAGTATTTGTAAGTGGCCAAGTTTTCTCAAACATAAACTCAATTTTATTTATTAATTTAATTAAAACCCCCCTCTAGAGCCTCAAATCGCTTGCAGCGCCTGAAGCACGCCCTCAACATCATGGAGTATATTTTCCGGCTGGATGAAATGAAGCCGGAACCTCTGAAGATGTGCAAAATGCAGGTGAATCGCTTTGGGACCACGCCAGAGCGCCGGCTCAAGTATCAGAGCGCCGAGCATGTCTACGTGGAGAGCCAGCTGGACAAGAGGCTGTCGCGAGGCGTCAAGTGCCGCAGCAGCCAGGACTGTCACTTCCACTCCTGCCGCGGCATGTGCGACGAGGAAAAGCACTCCTGCACCCACATCCAGCAGAACAACAACTTCCAGATATTCTGCGAGCACGTCCTCCTCGGCGGCGGCACCTTCCAGCCGGGCCTGCTGAGTGGCGTCCGGCTCTCGAAGGTGCTGCAAAAGCTGGTCCGGATGTGCGTCCAACCACCGCCAGAGCATCAGGTTCCGGGACGCCAGCAGGCGCCCAATATGCAGCTTGCCCTGCGGGTCTACAACGAGCTGAAGCAGCTGCATCAGGCGGCGGCCACGGCTGCGGGAACCGAGATCACCGACGAGGGACAGGCACAGCGGGGTGGGGCCTGAGCACGGCGAGGCTCTGGGAAATAGTAGGAGATGTAGAAGGTAGAACAATTGGCGCACAGCAGCAGCTTGCTCGAAACTGAATAGCATTTTTACAGATTAAATTAATTTAAATTAAACTCGAATAAAACAGAAAATGCTTTTTATTAACAACTTAATACGGAGCTTTCACAATATTTTGGGGCATTTTGACTTTTGTTTGTGTTTTTTTTTACTCAATTAACATTGTTGAGAGATGACAACAAGATTAACATTTTTAATTAAATATTCAGATTAATATCCCAATAAAAACAAATGGAGGAAATATATAGAAGAACAAAAAAATACCAAATTGAATTAATTAATATTAATGAAATTAATAAAACCAATTAAAACTAATGCAGAAAATATATAATAAAAGTATATCCTAACAAACGAATTTTAAAATATTTAAACACTCTTCTTTTTTTATTTTACAGCAAAGAACAAAAAAATACCAAATTGAAATTAATTAATATTAATTTAAAAAAAAACCAATAAAAACTAATGCAGAAACTATATAATATAAAAATATAGATGAATACAGAGAATATTTTAGGCCATTAAAATCCTAACCAACGAATTTTCAAATATTTAAATACTCTTCTTCTTTTATTTTACAACAAAGAACAAAAAAATACCAAATTTAAATTAATTAATATTAATTAAATTAATAAAACCAATAAAAACTAATACAAAAAATATATAATATAAGTATATCGATGAATACAGAGAATATTTAAGGCCATTAAAATCCTAAGAAACGAATTTTAAAATATTTAAATACTCTTTTTTTTACTTTACAGCGAACAACAAAAAATACCTAATTATTAAAACGCGTTCAAATTCTACATGGACTTACCTCTCTACATGGCTACAGCGACATCTACCCAAAATTGACAGTACTAATGCCTAGGTAAGTAAATTTTACATGTAAAAACCAAGCACCTTTGAGTATGTTAAGTTTATTCAGCTACTTTTCGCTTTATTATTTATTCACTTTGAAAATTGTTAAATTCAGATTACATGCTTTGTTTTGGTTACATACAATTTGCATATTGATTTCTGGATATATTCATATTTTTTGCTTGCAGCCCGGCCGAATGTTGAACTCGAAGCGGCCATTTTTCCGACTTCGAAGGATAGAGGGAAAAGTTGGCCTGTATTAGCTGTTTGCTTACTTGGCTAAAACACAGATTAACACGTTTCTTGGTTGGTTTACTTCATGTCACCATATGTGGTATATGTAAGTATATATTTATATTTAGTTAGATTAGATTCATTTGATAAACTAAAACACACATTTCAATTACACCACAATTATCTAGAATTTCGACGGGGATTCAAGTACAACAATTAATTAATTAATCGGTAAGTGCCGCGTATATATTTAAATGTAATCGAAGGGAATTCAGATTTAGATTCAGATTCAGATTCAGTATGTTACATGTTGTTTGGTGAGTTGAGTAGCTCTATTTTAGTGCAAAAATGTAGAAAATGTTGCTTGTGGTTTAGTTCTCTTCTCACTGTGCGCTTGCTTGTCCTCCGGATCCAAACCGATCCGATCCGCTCCGATCCTTTAACATTTAATTACGAATTATGCTTGGTTGCCGGAGGTTCGTTTCACAAATTTGTTGTAAAAAAATACATTTCATGCTCGCTTCCTACACATTTAGCTATGCTAAATCATTATTGTTATTCATCTCCATCGCCTTGATATATATTCAAATTGCATTCATGTTCCAGACAGTGAGTGTGTTAAGAGTGGGTGCTGCTTTCAAAGGGAGAGACTGAGACTGAGACAAGATCGATTCAAGAGTATATTCTGTGTGTGTGAACAACCTTAGTTAGCTTAGTAACTTCCGTCTGGTGCTTTTTACATTTTAATCGTTTTTAATCATCAAAACCTGGTCCGCTGGCGGTTGTCAGTTAAGTTACTTTGCTTAAGGGGAACACGCATTAATATCTGACTGACTGACTGACTTATCATCGTATGCTACACTGTACATTATCCTTACTGCCTCCTTTGTCCTGCTTACCAACTAACAATAATGCACAGACGACACCAAGGGGAGAAATATGCTTCGAAAAATCTGCTTGGCTTAAGTGTTATCTTTTTTTTTTCTAAAGGGTTCCATTTCTTACAAGCTATTTCTGAGAAGAAAAACTCAAAATACAGGAAACAGGAAATAATCAAAACTAAATGAAATTACAACTGAGCAGGCGCTTGTTTTTTATTTTTTTGGGCTTCAATTAAAATTAAGAGGATAGACTTATCGTGTTTCTGGTTTTTGATTACGTTTAAAGCTTACTTAGTTTATTTTAATAAACATAAAGTACAAAGACGTTGATTTGCATTGCATTCATAAACTAAAGTTACGCTTAAATTATTTCACGAAGTTGCACGAATCTCAGCTTAAATTATGATTAACATTTAGCAGTTAAACTAAAACTAGTTACCGAACTAAGGCTAAAATAGTTGTATACCCTTACTCTGCGTTTACGAAACAAAAAATGTGAATTGCTTGTTTGATTCTGAGTAAGTTTGCGGCTGCCGTTCGTCCATGAGTTAATGAAATAGTGAATGAAGGTAAAAGTAACAGCAAGAGGGTCTCTAAATTAAGTTTAAAATGCACACAATGTAGTTGGTATTCTTGAGCATATAATACTTGGCGTTTCATATACACACAAAACCGGAAACGGATGCGAAAACGAAAACGAAAACGACCAGAAAACGAAAACAAAACTAATGCAGAACGGAAACGGCCCAAACTAGGTACTTAAATGTAGGCTCAACGCAGGATTGTGTCGAAATAAATAAATTACAATTACAAGTAACATACAAATTAGGATTGAGTATGTGTGTCTGTGTATGTGTTTGTGGGTGTGTAGGGTGTGTGTTGTGAGGCGCAAAACGATGAGTAAACAGACGCACAGACGGTAAACGAGTGCGAGGCAAATGCTCACCGCTTTTGCCCCAAAAACACATTACAATATCATATATTTTCTCATACTTTCGTTTGTTTGTTTGTTGTTCTTGCTTGATTTGCTTTTCTCATTTTGCTTTTGCATTTGGAATTTGGAATTCTTCCCTAGAACGTGACGACGGCGTTCACTTGTTTTTGGTAGACAGGGGATTGGAGAGCATAAAGATGAGGTCGTTCTGCTGCTGAAGGATTTTGTTCAACATATCCCGCCAGCCCGCATAGCTCTCCTGCGTCGCCGCCTGGCAGATCATGGTGACCTCCGGTATCTTGTTGGGGTCCGTTGACTTGATCTGAAAGCGGCAATCGCCCAATTCCTTCATTTGCATGTGATTGAGCTGGAAGAAGGGTGAAGATGCACGATTAATAATCTAGTTCAAGTGGAAAGTCTCACACATTCACTCACCTGTATGTGCGATCTGTATTTGAATGTGGGGCTGGAGTACTGATTCTTTGCCTTCTCAATATCCGCAAAGATGATTATCTGCTGGAAGAGGAACACTTGCAGCTCGCGCTGCTTCTGTCCCGCATCCACCACACAGTTCATGGGTCCCTGCATCAGCAGGCTGCCCTGGGCGGTGATCTCTCCGTCAAAGTCTTGAAGACTGCGCAGCACCACCATCATATCGTTGACCGTCTTCACCACCACCTTCATCTGCTGGTAGGCCTCCTGCAGCATGGGCACCTCCTTATAAAGGCCGGCACCCTCGGTGGCCTTGATGATCTCCTTGATAAGCAGCTCGTATTTGGTGATGCGCTGCACCGGCTTGATGATTAGGTTGCTCAGCTGGAGAAACAAGTTTGTAGGATTAGAAACTACTAGTTTATTATCTAAATACAAACTTACATCCAGGCGATGTCCTAGCTTCTGGCGTATGCAATCGAAATACTGATAATGGGCGCTGACTATATATTCGGACAGTGGTTTATTACTGCAATAGGTGTAGTACAGGGCGAATTTGGTGGCTGAGCGCTTGATCAGTGGTCCCAGATCCGCTGGTGACTTTTGGCAGTTGCGCAGGGCCCTCAGGAAGAAGCTTTGCATAACAGAAAACAACTTTAATAAGCTTTCTATATATTTATTTGATATCTTTATACTTACTCCCTGTGCCACTCGTAAATGTCTTTGATGTTGTTGAAGACCAACTTCATTTTGCCGCCCTTTAAATCCTCGGGCATGGGAATATCACTATTCGTGTTATTGATCTCTGACATGTAACTGAAAAGGGGGGAGAGTTAGGCTTTAGTTTCTTTTAAAAACCTTATCAAGGTGGTGTTACCCATTGACAATCTCATGCAGATCCTGTACATACGACTCCTCTGTGGACACCAGCTCTGCGAAGACGCACTGCCGCTTCTTCAGAGCCGCAGCTTTGTCTGGGACAGCACTGTGACTCTGTGATGTGAATAATGGGCCATCGTTAGGACTTGAGAGCAAGCAAAAGTTTAGCTCGACAACTCACCTCTTCATGGTTGTTGTCGTGCGAGCGACCGTGGCCATTGGTGCTGGCATTCTCCGCTCCTCCGCTGCCATCCACGCGGCTGTTGGACTCGTGTTGTTCCTGGATGGAGAGAATGAGAAGGGATGAAAGAGTTAGCTGGTTTTCTCTGGCCAGGAGCAAGTGCACTCACCGTTGTCGTCTTGACAATTTCCTCAATTTCCGATAGTGGATTGCCGTCCATTTTGCCGGTGCTGGCCTGCAAGGACACACAGAAAGGGGAAAGAGGAAACTCAATGATGGTCGGGTCAAATACATAATGAGAAAGTTGCATCCTCTGGCAGCAGCGATTATTGCATTATTCCCTCGTGCAGGCGGCTAATTGAAAAAGTTTTCCCAACCCCCTGGAAAATGGATAGCCGTCGCTTTCAGGCACCTGATTCAATATTTCTCTAGTCTAAGCCTAACAATGAAAATGGCCAGAAAACTGAATAAACGATGAATTCAATCGGTACGAGAATACAAATACGAGTTGAGTGTGGGAATTGCTTTTATCATTTTGTGGCAATTTTCAAAATAAATATATTCTAGACGGACGGACGGCTGGTTGCATGTTCAGCGCGCATATTGAATCACTCGCTTATTTTCGTTTCCCACTCGCAGGGCCAACGCCGCAATTAATTTCAGTTATTTTCGCTATTTTCGTTGCCATTGCATAAATAACAAACTTAACCAAACACAAACACAGCCACAGAGCCCACATTCGCACGCATACGAGAGTTTCTTGTTGGTTTTACTAAATTTATAACATAAATTTTCTTTAGTTGATGGTGAAAAGTTTGCTCGCCAGCCAGTAGATAACATTGTATAACTAACCGCCATTCGAACTGAGTGTTTCTTTGGCAAAACTTTCCACTACTTTATAGGGAAATACACTTGGAAAAATATTATTTTTTTATTAGAAAGAACAAAGAACTATTGATGTTTTCCGATTATTTTGTGGCATAGAAAAGTTGATTTTCATGCTTTTAATATTTATAAATCACAAATTCTTGTAAGTCATAATAAAAATGTTCAATAAGGTCTATGAAATGTATTAAAACTTGTTGATGTTTAGTATTATTATTATTTTTGAATAATTTATATCCAATTAAAGCTTAATTTCAAGATTTATTTATCACAAATACTTGCAAATTACACTGAATATATAATCAAAAATCATTACATGTTGCAAAGGAATGTAATATATATTTTATTCAAGCAAAAAATATTATCAAACAGCTTTAACTTGACTTGATTAAAATCACAAAAACACAAAGGAATGATGTCTGGAATCCCTAAACACCAAGGAAAGATATCCAAAAACAGTTCAAAATTAGGAAATTCATTCCAGAAAATTCGTAGCAGTGGGCAGGTTATTTTCCACCTTCTAAGATTCACTATTTTTTGAGAGCGCAATTGATATACAAATACAAATAATTTTCTCTTTTTTTCGCGATAAGATTAAAAACGGTCAGCTGTTTGGGCTTGGCGAAGTTTGAAATTTGTCATCGGTAAACGGAATCGAAGACGTTGATAATAACAAAAAGGGATTGCTGCACACGCCATTACAACACGGAGCAATGCGGCTTACAAATAAACGGAAAAAGCAGCTCATGGCACGTGTTGCTTAAAATTCCCAGCGCACAGTGGATGGTTTTTGCTTTTTATTATGTTTTTTTTTTCGTTCTCCCTATTCCTTTTATAGGAAACTGTCTTTCAAAAACGAATTAAATGCGGCCTTTATAAGGACTTTGCGACGGCGACGCATTTTGGCAATGCGAACCGAGGGTAGCCCGAGAAACCGAGACACCGAGAATCTCGAGAGGCGAAAGGCGAAACGCGACTGAGCGGCGAGCGTTGAGCAAAGCGACTGACTGACGAGCCTAATAGTTTCGCCTGTTGCCCAGCATGTTTTCCATATGTAGAGGCAGAGGCACCCACCGCCCCCACCCCAAAATACAACAAATCCCACCCACACGAACGGACGGGTGGGAGAGTGATTCCTCAACCCCAGGCCCCCTGCGACATCGAAAAGAAACTCTCAATCAACGCTTCGCCAACAATTTCGTCGCAGTCACTTGAGGAAAAGTGTGGAAATAATTGTATGGCACACGCATATAGTATTGAGTGAGCGAAAGCTAAACAGAGAGATATGGCGATGATATAGACGAAGACCTAGAGAGTGGGCCCCCCGGGAGAGGTTGTCTCAGGCTGAGGGAGCTCTCTTTGTATTCCCCGTGTGTAGCTTTGCCTTGCTTGTTGCTGTTGTTTTTCCTATAAATTCTGAAATACATAAATTAATTTGCATTTCGCGGTAGCGAAAATGTTCTCGAGGAAGCCATTAGCTGTGCTGATCGACAAGGAAATACCTACGGATATATTATTTATCAATTATATTTGAAACATCCATTTTTGATGGTAGCTTTTTGGGTTATTGCGATTTTTTAGGTTCCTTAAAAATTCAATCATAAATTAGGGACTTCAAGAAAAATCTGAGGAGAGAGAACACTTTGGTTTTTATTTCTTGTTTTCTTTTCAGAGTGAAAAATTCTTGTTGACTACAAGGTTAATCTTTTCTGATTTTATTAATATAATAAATCAAATTATTTGAGTTTTCCTTGGGGCCATATGAGCCAGTGATTCTCAAACGTCACATATATTCCAATTAAATATTTATTAATTATAAAAAAAAAAAAACAAAAAAAAGTACCTAATTTTTAATTAAAATTATCGTAAAAAATCGATAAAAATTTTATTTTCTTTAATTAATAAACTTGATTAGCAGATTTATTAATATAATAAAAACTTACACAAAAATTATTAAAATGAAGGCTTTTTTGGGTTTTTTAAGCAGAATTTTTTTCACAAATATTTTATCGATAAATATCGGTTTAAATTTTCTATAATTCACAGGTTTTATTGTGTTTTAGAGGGTATTTTGATCATTTAAAAAGAAATTATTGCAATTAAAAAGTTAAATTACAAAAAAAAAAACATATAAAAATGCAAAAACAAACAAAAAATGTCAATTCAATTTTTTTTACCATTAAAAAAATTTCAAAAATTACAATACATTAAAGTTTGTACAAATTATATGATTTAGTAACCTAATAAATGCCTACACAGAACAATTTTCGAATTAAAATTAATCGATTTTCAATTCGATCGAATGAATTTTTACCAAACTGCAAGGGTATATACATTTCGGATTGCTTTTACCTAAATTCCTCTGTCCCAACCATAAGCAAATGTTAAAGAAGATTATATCGAAAAGTGTTAAATATTGATCTAAAATATTGGTTCTTATAGAACAAATATTATGCATAGAACAAAAAGAGTCACTTCCTAACAACTGACCTACTTTAAAGTGCAGGCTAATTGCTGGGGATTCATCAAACTCGATATGAATTTTCACAAAGGAAGTCTGATATCAGCGGACAATGAGTTTTACATTAGGAACGACCACAAAAAAAGTAAAATAAAAACAGCGACTAAAAGGAACGGCAATGAAAACAACAACTCAAGGAAAGAACAATAAAAAGCGAGCAAAAAAAACATCAAAAAGGAAAACAGTCCAGCCACGTACCCACGCAATGACGTACACACATCTAAGTGGTGTGACATTTAATTAGCCTGTCCGGAAAAAGGGAGGTGGTGGGGACTTGCAGCGACTGATGTCACACAAACATACGCCTAGTAAATGGATCATACATATATATAAATCTATATACCATATAGACCACTCACAAAGGGCACGAAATTCGACAAGGAGAACTATTAAAAATTAATGACAATGCAAATAGGCGGGCTAAACAAAGGTGGCTCAAGGAATAAGGCCAAGACCCCGATGCCAACTGTGCCAAAAAGTTAGGGCGACAGAAACAAAGAGAGATACCGCAGAACGGTAACAGTAACCTAACTGGGTTAAGAACTTCGCACCCCGGCAGGCAAACAGACACAAAATACAGAGTATAGAATTTGTAAACAGGAAAGAATACAATTAAATGTTGACGCATCAAGGCGAAACAACTTGCACACAAGGCAGCCGAAATTTACATGGCTAGCGAATTCGGCTAATAAGCCATCATCCCCATCATCATCATCAGCGTCGTCGGAATAGAGAATATAGAGAACTCGGTGCGGACCAGACTAGACCAGACGACATTCAATTTATTGACGGACAAAGTGGCCATAGCATTGGCGACGCTCTGGCGACGGACACCACAACGCACATCGCCCGGAATATGGATGCGAGACAACTGAATTAGGGAGCTCTCCAAACAGCGTCGAACCGAAACGAACCATTAATCAAATTGAAGGGGGAGTCAGCCAGGCAAACTTTAAAACCACCGAAAATGAAGGATGCTCCATGAAAAGGAAAAGAGCATTTGCACTCAAAATATGCAGCAATTGGGGAATGAGGAAAACGTGAAGAGCACTTTGAAGAATTTTTCTAAATAGATTCAGAAAATATAAATATTAAAGTACTAGAACCACGCATACACATTAATTGAAAAGATTTATACACATTTTTAAAGGGACTTTTCTTATATGACTTACACTGTAGAATTCTTTAAAGTGCTTAGCACAGCCTGATTATGCCATGAATTTTAATAACCAGCACAGAAAGAGAGAAAAATTAAAAGGGAAAGGACTGTTTTGTCACATTTACTGCCAGAGCACTTTATTCAAATTATTAAAAATAGAGACAAAGATGGAAAGGGAAATGAAACTAAGAGTGGCTTTGTTCTGGATGCTGCCTTCTCCTCTAGAATAAATATTACCATTTGTGGCAAGTACTTTAGATTGGCAGTAAGGCAACTTTGAACCAAGGACATTATTTAATGGGAATTTCTTACAATTTAATGTTTAGAAAAATACGAATTACTAAGCTAGTCGCATTAATCACAAATAACATGATAATTCTCAGGTTAAATACAAAATATATTAAATTTAAATTCCAAAATCCCTTCCAATACTTTCCACTAGCATTTCGAGACGTAACTCTTTTGGCAAACTTGTTCTAAGCTCTACGACTTAATCCCAATGCTTAGGAGTATCTATCAACTTTAATGGGCGAAATTCAAGCTCGATTTTCTTTGCTTAATTTATGGACGTTCGGCAGCTAAGCCACACACACTCACTGCACCGAATTTTGCATAATTTCAGGCCAAAACATTCCCGAACTCATGAATCAGCGCCAGCCAGACTCATTGCCCGTGTATCCTTTCCCTGTAATTTGCTCTCAAAAGTACCAATCGAGTGGAAGTCCCGCCCCCGTCCCACGCACATGAACACATTCACGTCACAATCATCCGACAAAGTCTACGGCTAATTTGGCTGTCGAAATTTATGCGTCGTATCTGCGAGTGCGAGTATCTCAGTATCTCAGTATTTGTATCTGTATCTGAATCTCTCTGCGGTGCGGTCTGTGCTGTTCTGCTCTGTCTATTCACTCGCTGCCTCCGGTACCACTCCTGCTCCGCGGGTAAACAAAATAAAGTGGCGCATTTATGGCAAAGGTGGCTGGACCCGGAGAAGAACCAAGGGAGGATCCCACGCCACAAGGGAGCATGTGTGTGTGATGCTACGCTCTCTAATTGAGCAGAGCCCGTGCTTGGATTGCCGATGACGTCGATGAAGAAGAGTCGGCCGGGCCAAAGTCACAATAAACCGCTTTGATTTGTGTGGGAAACACATATTAGAGGAGCTAGCTGCGTGCTAAGCAAACAAACTTGGGCCACGTCGAGTGGGTGGCGGCGGATTCGGGCGAGGTGCCTATTGGGAATATCATTCACGGTAGGGTGGTTCAACTTCTTGACGTTCTAAATAATGCAACATTCTCTTCAGTCAATTTTGAGGCTACTTTATATCTTAAAATCTAAATTTTACCATAAATGAAAGCCTATCCTTGAGTAAATTATGGAATAGCAACCTTCAATATAATACAACTAAATATTTTTATTATTTTCTCCTTTCAATACAAAACTTGATGCTCGACATCTTAAAGCATTATAAGTTGAACAGAAGTTGAATCACTAAAGAACAAGTTTAAAAATGTTATGAAAGGAATTCCTACAAGTTCAAGTAGATTTATAGAATAGAAATGCGTGCTTTTTACACAATTTTTTCGTATAGCCAGAACCAACATTGCCATAAATGCACCTTGAATGAATTTTACCTTAAAAAAGATAATCATTCTCCTTTTCAATACTTATTTTCCTATCAAGCGTTGCTTCTAACAAAACTGTCTCATAATATCTCAATTTTCAAAGCATTATAAATACATAAAATACATTTTCTGTCCCAAACGAACCACCCTCCCCCTTGACTCCTTTGAGAAATCTGTACAGATCCATGACGGACTTAGAAACTCACCAAATTGGCCGAGCTCTCCTTGGCATCCTTGGTAAATGCGGGCGGTCCGTTGGCAATCAGGTGCGGCTCCTGGATGGGCTTCATGGGCGGCGGCAGCTCCAGTCCAGGCTCCTCATCCGGCTCGTAGTCCCCGGCCGCGGCTGTGCTCGAGGGGAATTGTGAGGATGGCACCACGGTGGCGGGACTGCCACCTGGCTGATGCTGCTCGGCCAGCTCCTCGGCATGCTTCTGCGGTGCCTAGGGGTGAATGAGGGGTGGGTGGGAAACGTCAAATGTTATAAATAAACGCTCACGCTCGTTAAACGCGAGTGGCACCGCGCACACACACACTCGACGCTACTCACTCTGATGTTCTTCTCCGACGGCTTCTTCACCAGCGGCGCCTTGCTGTTGTTGGGCTGCTGTTGCTTGCGATTGATCAGCGGCAGCCAGTTGCGCCTAGAAAGGAGGAGAGATTCGACAGTTAAATGACAGTTGGCAGTGATACTTTCTCGAGAAGATGTTCTAGGTACAGGAACTTGCGAATGGTGGTTCTGGTGTGTACGAATTCCTCCATCTCGTCACGCCAGCGGCATGATAAATAAAAGTGAAATAAAGCGAAGTGCTCGATGGCTGTCCAGCTGCGTGGCCAACATCAGACTGTCGCCAGCATCGCAACCAACCAACAGCCGCCTGCTGTTCGGCTGTCGCCGGTCGCACAGTGTGTCGAAATGTATTTGTCTTCCAACTCCACCTTCCGCCCCTCTCTTGATTTTCCTCATTTCAATCGTTTTATGATTCTACAATTTTAAAGCCAAATTTCCGCTTATTTCGTTTTCATTTCCCTTTTTATGCCTCAAGTTTTTACCGCATTTGCCGTAAAAATAAGGAATAAGGAATACTTATATTTATTCCTTTCAACGCTCCTTTGATTAATTTGCAGGCAGAGCAAAGTTTATGGGTCAAGTTTTGACTTTTTGTGATGTCATTAATCAGGGAATGAGGCAGCTGGCGCTTGGGTTTCCAGGGCCGGGATGTTTGGGGTTTGGGAAAATCGAGGACTAAGTGAAAATTTTGTGGTCAGTGAAAATGCAATGAGCACAAACCGCAGAAGCCACAGTCAGACAGCTTTGTTTAAATATGCCATGCATAAAATATTAATTAAGCTTAATTAATCGACAAACTAGTGGCTTAAAACGCTTTGAAAATCGATTTCAATTAAAGAAAACACAAGGAGAGCGGGGAGAAGTCAGCCGCCGGCCGGGTGGCTGTGGAGTGGAGAGGAGGACCCAATGGAATGTAACATAATTCAAAGTAAAAATAAACATTGACATAGACAACGGCCATGGGCAGGGACGCGCTTTTCGAGGATACCGCAGGATGGGAGCGAGGACTGGGACTGGTCAGCCAAATTAAACGAGACCGGCTCAGTTCCAGGAATTGTATTTAATTTATTATGAGCTTGTTGTTCACGTTCAAAATTCATTTGGCTGATGTAATGTTTTGGGCAAATATCCAAAGTGTCTCTTTTCGCTCGGTGTGTGAGTGCGTGTGTGTGTGGGTGTGCGCTTTAATGGGGTCGCCGCAAAGTATGCAACAAAAGCTAGCCGGTAATTTTTGCAGTTTCCGTATCCTGTTGTTTGAGTGCTAAGAGTGTGCACTGTGGCAAATAATATTTGGGGGTATTTCTGGTAGTCAGAACTTAAAGTTATTACTTGATAATTGAAAATATTTAATATCTTTAAAAATTCGAAAATGTAGAACCCAAACTGACTTAGGGAGACCTTTATAAGTATTTTTTCTAGCTGAAAAACTAAGCTAAGATTTTTGCTGGATCCCTAAGAAGTTTCTTTGAAGAATTAGGCTTCAATTTCATTTTTAATATATTTAAACACAAACTTCTGGGTTTAAAACCCAAGAAAATTTCTTAGCAGTTCAAAAACAATTTGCAATTTAAAGAAATGCTTTAAGAATCCATTTTAAAAATATTTAAACACAAATTTTAACAAATTTAATCTTTACAAGTCTACAAATATTAAAATAGGATAATAATTATTAATTACATAATAAATAAAATAAAATAATATATATTTTCAAATGCACAGCTGAACGTGTTTTCATATATGTATATATAAAATATTTCTTTTAATTTTGTTTGTTTAAATATTTCTTTAATATTTGTAGACAGAAAAAGTGTTTAAATATTTTTACAATATTTCTTTAATTAGAACTAGTAATAATACATTTTCCCAGTGCCTTTATCCCTCTGACTGGTCAATACCAATACCCAAACAAGTCCCTCCTCCATTTAGTTCATTGGACTCGGCACACGCTGCTAAGCAGGCGCACCACACTTCCCCTTACCTAATCCGGTGACCAAGTCCGCCCTGCTCTGTCCCGATCCCTTTGCATATGTCCGGGACAAACACACGCGCATATTGACACAGTGCTTGAGACAAAGAGTCCTGACCAAAGTGACAGCCGGGGAAGTGATGGAAGTGGAACTGGAAGTGGAAGTGGCGGGTGACTCGAACAATAATCTATATTCATGCTCGGCAGGAGGACTAAGGAGCAGGACGAAGAGGAACTACCATCACTTAATGCTCACTCGAGTGAGCCAGCAGCAAACAAAGTGCCCAATTAGTGTGCAAATATTGAAAGTGTTGTAGTGCAATTTTCACTGGGGAACACAAGAAACGAATGGAAACGAAAGGGAAAAAGAGTACAAAATAGTTCCCAGGAGAACCCGGCGGGTATTTTCCCTAAGGTTAAAGCCAAGTGCGATAAGATTGTTAAAAAATAATGGAAATAAATACATATTTCGCCTGAAAGCGTAATTTGTAGAAATTCTGCAATATCAAAACAAATCAGAAATCAATCAGAGAGCCGCAGTCCCTCTCTCTTATCCACGTTTCTTTATACTTTGCGGTCCCACATTGCGTATGATTAATACGCATGGCCGCCTGTTATCGTTCAAGTTCCTACTCGGTCTCGCCTTATCTTACATATTCACAACTAAAGACGAAATGCTGACTAAGGCAGGACAAAGAGAAAGTCATAATAGAGCCTCGATTAATGTCAAATTCACCCTAAATCAAGCAGAACTAAACTCTAATCGGTTGCAATGAGCTTGGCACAACAGGTTTCGATCGAAGGTGTACTAGAAACTTAATTGAGTGATTATAGAGTAAACGCCGGTTGTGAAAAAAACAAAACCGGTTGCCAAGCTATACATTTTTGTGTTGCGGTAATTCCCTATTTACTTCGACTATTAACAATTGTATTGGAGGGGAAACACAGGGGGCTCGAAAACACAGAGGCTTCCTTTGATTTTGGTAAAAGTTTTTTGGTCTCAAAATATACAAAAAGAACAAGCGGAAGCCCCACAAAAAATCACCAACAAAATAAATATTCCACCAGGATCTCGAGTCCGGAAAGATAGCATTGTGTATGGGGAAAATCCAATGATAAACCTTCTCACATTTATCTCGCCCAAAAACTAAATGAAGCTCAATTGCTGCTGCTGCTGCTGCTGGACAAACAACAAACAACGTGTCTATCTAACGAAAAACAAACGTGCCGTAGAGAGGCCACTGCAGCTGCATAATGAGTGATAACCATCAGGATTGAAGGAACAACCGGACGCCACTACACGTTGGTGGTGTCGATAAATCAAACTGAACTCTGCATTGGGCCAGATCTTCAGACGAGGCAGCTTACTCATGGCAAAACAAACACAAATTGAGGAAACGAAAACATAGAGTCAACGAGGCCCAGCCTTTGGAATACTCTAACGAGTAGATAATAAATGCAAAAAAAAATCAAACGAAAATATTGTTTTGAAGATTATGAACAAGCCTAAAATGTAAATACGAATTGGGGCAAGTCTGCCTAAGCTTTAGGAGGATTTAGAAATAGAAAAAAGTGTTATTATAAAGTCAAAATAATTATTTGCATGATATAACTAAATCCAATACCTATAAAGGTTGCAAGAGTTTCAAAATACATCTAGTAGTTCCCTGAAATTCCACAAGAATGATTCCCCAACAGCTGTGATACCTTCTGCTGCCGGTATAGCAGCAAAACAAAAACAGAATTAAAGCTGATTTAAGTTGGGCAATTGAGAATCTGATGAGCCGCACGAAAAACATGAGCCACAATGATACCCCAAGAGCTTGTTATTGCAATTGAGTCGAGGGCGTCTAATTGAACGTGAGGCTAAGTCCGTGGAAACTTTGGGATTTGAAACTAGATGCGAGTCCAGACTAGAGCTGAGATTATTCAGGGGAACACCTCAAGAAATAAGCAATTACCTAATAACAATTTTGTTTATTTATATTTTGTTTATATATATTTAAAGCTATGCTTTGAACCATGTTCCTAGGGGGCTAAGCTGACTTGCAACTCTTTACTGCTGCTAATGAGATAATAACATTTATGAAAGTGAAATGAGTGTGAATAATCACAAAGCGTTGGGTGATAGTTTGTGGGAATTTTGTTTCTGGAAAGTAGCTATATTTTACACAAGTAAAATAAATAAAAACAAAAGAAAATGCAAGTTTAAAATAAGTTAAATACAAGTTAAATATTAAGTTGAAGCTAGTACAATTATGTTTGTCTCAAAAAAATATTTACATTTGGTTTAAGCTGGTTTTATAAATATTTAACAATTCATTCACTGAACTTTTCTAAAGCTGGTTTGCTAGGGAAAATAATGGTTTAATTGTTATTTTACTTAATTCTTTTTAAACTGATTTCTTAGGGAAAATAATGGTTAAATTCCTGTCTGTTGCACTAAGCCTTAAGCCTTACCCTAAAGCAGATTTTGTAGAGAAAACTATGGTAGAATATCTTTCAAGAAAACTCTTAAGACATAAGTTAACCAATGATATTTAAATACTATTTTTGAACTCTTAAGCACAAAACTTAGAGCGATAAGATTGTAATTTCAATGATTAATTTTGAAAGCATTAGAGATCATGTGCCACTCTTTGGTTAGTCAAGGGATTATTAAAGAAACTATTTCTGGGGATTTCTAATAGAACTTCTCAAGATCCTGTCCTATTTTATAAACCCAACTTTCGCTTTGGCAATTTCCCTATCTATTCAGGTTCGAAGGTTCAATTTCAAATAACAATAATAATATTTAGTTCTAACCATAACAGTGAGTATCGTCGCTCCCTGTGCTTCTGCTGTTTTCCGGCCACATGTTCACAGCAAACGCAGCGGAATCCTGACTGCTGGCCGCCCAGCGACTGCTGGTGTTGCAGGACCGCCGATCCATTCTTGTTGCCATTACCCTGGACGCTCAGGGACATGGACTTGAAGAGCCTGGGCATGGACTTGGAACGCGAGTGGGTGGGCGCTGAACTGCGTTTCAATTGCAGCGCTTGGAATTGCGAGTTAGAATTAGATTTTGAATTAGAGTTGGAATTTGAATTTGAATCACAAGTCACATTGTTGTTATCGCACTTGTCACCGCCGCAAAAACTGGCAGCAACTGGCACGGCGGCTATTTCGAAATGGAAACCGTTTTCGGCCAGCTTATCGGGCCGGCTGCCGGCGGATTCACTATTATTGTTGTTGCACATGGCAGGCGGTTGATAAGCGGCCCGCAGAGGTGAGCACTTCAAACACGGCAACGGCGACACGTTAATTGTCGAGCCGCTAAAAACCCAAAGAGAGAGTGGGATACCCAAAAGAGTCGAAGAACCGAAAAATTCGAGGCAACCGAGACGCTTTCAGTACTGCGTCTAATCGTAAACTGAGCGAAAAGCCAACTGCCAACTGCGGAAAAAGGTTCTCCCCGTTGGGCATTCGTTCTTTTCTGGAGAATCAGCTGGCACAAGCACACGCGAGCACCCTCGCACAACCCCATTAACTCAAACCCGGCTGGGGAATACGAAGAAATGGAGAGAAGAGTGTGGAGAGTGGAGAACCTCTCCACTGCGAAAAATGAAATAAATTTATTTTATCGCTAAGGCCCAGGGGATCATTGAAATCGCTGGGGATTAAGAAAATAAGCTTGAAGTAAAATAAAAAAGAACATGTATGATTTAAAACAAAACTCAATCAATCCATTTCTTAGATTTTTCAAGAAACTCTTTGTGATGAATTTTACCATTCAGGCTTTTAGGCGACTCACATTTTTCTGAATTAATTATTAATTAAACACATAAAAACCCTTTTCTAGAGGTTTAAAGAAGTTTCGGATTATTTAATTTCCAAATATTTTATTTTCTTTAACGTTCTTTGTGAGAACTTACTCCTTTTTTGACAAATCATAACAACAATAGCAGATGAATCCTATACGATTTTCATGCAGAGATTGGTGACTCTGCACTAACAAGGGACTGCTTTTCTTGGCGATAACCGAGGATAGGGATCTGCCTTTAAGTTTGTGTTTAAATAAAAACTCTTCAGAAACACTTTCAGAAATTGAATTTGTGACTTCCATAGTTAAATTAAAGCTTAAATTCTTCAAATCCAAAGGAAAAAAGGCGTTTCAATACCGTGTCTAAATATTAACTAAACAGAAAACCAAGAACAAGTGCTCTTGGTATATTTTTAGATTTCTGGAGAAATTTCGGGAAATGTTCAAGAAAGAATGAAGATAAGAAAAAGGACTACACTAACAGAAATGGTAAATACAAAGAGTTTGAAGTTGTAACTTTTAAAAAGTATTTATTGTTTTGGGGGTAAGACTGCAATTAAAAATTTCCTTTTAAAAATTTTTATTATTATCATGGAATATTTTACTAGTGGAATTTTTCTCTCCGTGTGCAGGCAAGAGCGGAAAAAAGTGAAACAATAACAATGAGTAAACTCAGGAGCGGCTGAGCGCCTTCTTATGATTCTTGTTGTTTTCGAGCTTTTTTTTCGCTCACAGCTGAACTTCTCACAACTGCTGTTTATATTGTTGTTGCTGCCTCACACTCTGCAGTGAAAATGGGTTTATATCTTTATGACTTGGGCCTGAGCTGTACGACACGCGATTAATAGACCAGCGCGAAAATATTGGTCTACCTTTGGGGCAACAAGTTTAATGGCAAGATAAAGTGGCTTTCAGTGCATGTTCATAGAATCAATGGAATTAATAAATATATTTCATGGGAAACTTTGTTAAATTAATAAACCAAATTATGTAGAATTTAACTTGCTAACTACTAATATTAAAATAGTTTTAAGTTTACTCTTTAATAAGCTTTTTTGACTTCAATAAGCTCTCATATTGTAGCCCCCCTTGATATATATTCCCTTTCAGTGAGTCACTGAGATTGCTCCAATTTAATCTAAGAAGCAGCAGAGAATCCCCAGCAAATTGAAGATATATAATGTATTCCCATGAGGAGGTGGCACGATTCCCTCGCATGGCCTTGCATTAGCACTCCTCCGGTTAACCCGTTTGACAGACAGTTCGGTAATAAGCCATTTGCCGGTGACGCATGACAAATGGATAAGCACCAAGCAATCGCAGTGGAAGCTAAATGCATGATAAATTGCCAAAGACATGCTCTTATACTCGGTCTTATATGGCCTGGCAGTGTGGGTTTTATCTGCTGACCCAGAGGCATACGCACGAGTGACGAATGCCGGCGTCAAGGGAGCTGATAAATATTATAAAACTATTTATGAATTTGTTGTTTGTCAACCCTGACCAATTGTACAGACAGCCAAGATTAGGTGAGGTGTGTTATCGCTAAGCAAAAATTAGATTAAAACTATTCAAAACAAACTATATCTTGGCATATCTTTTGGGAAGAGAGGATGAAGCTTTGAATGTTTATAATACATTTCAAATAGCGGAGTATTGAGGTATATTTATGTTTTCTATAGAACTTCATCAGTAAACTAACATTAATTTTGATTTCTTGAACTTGTTCTCTTATAAATGAGTTTGTTTAAACTTTATGTTCCTTTATTGTATCAAAAACATGCAGCTGAAACCATAAAATATTTAAAAGCCCTGGGTTTCATGGTGCTTTAAAGAAACACTCTGGGGAATTCCCGCACAAGAAACCAGAATTTAAGATTACAAGTTTAAATAAACCAGTATTGTTTGTCATCGAAAAACCCACATACGCAAGAACCATTTCTTTTTCAAATATATCTTCTCATCAGATGAATCTCAGTATATTTTCTTAAAAAACTTACCCGCTAAAACCCCGACGTTTAGTAGACGAAGATAGAGCATCCGCCTTGCTGCGATTGCCTAAAAAGTAATAGATACATTTTAAATGAAGGAAAGAAAATAAATACATCAAAAATAAAGGTTCCACTCACCCTGATCCTGCATATCGGATTTCTGTGAGCCCGCTGCTGCTCCGGCTGCACCCGTTCCGGCTCCGGATCCGTGCTTGTGTGAGCCCGGCGGCGGTTTGAGCACTGAGACGGGCACAAGGCCCTCCTGCACGGCGGCATCGTCGTGCTGGGGATTCAGGCGCACCAAGCAGAAGTCCGGCTCGCTGGCGGTGGGCGGCTCGATAATCTCTACCTGCTGGCCCTTGTTCACGCTCAGCTCGTTGGTGCCGGCGCTGGCAATGTAGTCCGCTACCACCCAGGTGGCCTCCTGGTTGCCCAGCTGGAAGGGATAAGAGAGAGAAGAAAGAGATGAGTATCCAAGTGTCACATTTCCTGGGTTCCTAGAAGGTTAACCCAATGTATTTTTATAGCTATAAGAACCTCCCTATGTTGAGTTTTTCTCAATTTTAAATTAAGTTTACAGAGTATAGGTAATATATTAAATTGTAAAATTTTAATTACAGAGTATAGGTAATATATTTAATTGTTCAGAACCTTTAATTATTTTTACTCAATTTCTAAAAGCTCTTCAAGCTAAGAGCTACAAGTTGAGGTAGCTCATACATTGATTAATCTAAATTCTTCAAGCCATTATAGTGCCTTTAGAGGGTTAAACTGCCATGGGTCGAGGTCGAGGGCTGGAACAACCATATTGATTGACCGCCTGAAACAAAGGCCGAGGCCCCTGAGGGCCTCAAGGATCATCGGCAAAGCGAACGAACTAATTAGAAAGCCATTCAAGCTTAGCACCACACGTCCATTGTGCCACGGGAAACCCAAGGAAAGACAAGGAAACACAAGGAAGCGGAAGTGAGAGACCGAAATAGAGGCAGGCCCCGAGGAGCACTTCCGTCAGATTTGATTGGCGGCAGGCCACCAGAACAACCCACCTAATCAACTAGGCCTCAGCCTCCTTTCTCTGTGAGAATCTCGCTCCTCCGCTCCTCCACTGTGTGTGCATTAATAATTTATAAGTTTATTAATTTACATGCGGCCTTGTCGGTTTGGTGTCGATGTGTGGGCGTCTATCAGCTCTTTAAATCGCAACGAGTAAGCCCCAAGGGGGCGGACGGTTAACGCCAGATGATGGCAGCTGCATGGGAAAATTGTGGTTAATCGCCAATCGATGCCAGTGGAATCCACAGAGAAAACGGAGGTGCACAAAGAGAAAAGGAAGCTAGAGGACTTAAATTACATAATACTCAAATAATAAACAGATTTTCTCAAGACTGCTTAAGAATTCTATATTTCATTGCTAGTTAAAAGGTATATTAAAACTGCCTCTTTAATAAAGGAAATTCCCACGTTTTACTAACAAATAAATATAAAGTGAAGCAACTTCCTTACAATTACAAAATGACTTCGCATCTGTAAGCCTATTTATTTCTTGGTAAGTAAACATTACAATTTCTTTAGAAACAGGAAGATACATATTACTTGCTCAAATTGTTAAGTAAATATTTGCAAATATTTTGCACTGATTCATTTGCTATTTACTTTTGCAAAGACATATCCTCTCGAATTGTTTACTATTTATTTTGCCAGAAACTGTAATCTAGTTTCCAGTGACACCAAGTCTTATCCCTCTTTTTTCTGTGCACATGTGAGACTGAATACTTCAGCTGTATATGAAATTCCCCAGAGCTGCCGTGGGATGATATTTATTTCACATATAATATTTATGTGGGACACGCCATAAACTGGCTGAGGAAGCAGGCCGCTTGGAAACACCTGGCAGCAGGTGGATGAGAGCACGGAGCACGCGGAACACGCGGAGCAAAGGGCAGGGAGCTCAAAACAAGGTGGCATGGGCCAAATGGCAAAATGATGTCGCCAAGGCAAACGACGACGGTGACGAGCGGAAGCAATGGGAGCTGGGGGGTTCAAGGAGGGGCAGTACTAACGAGGGGGGGGCGGAGGTGACTGGCGCTCATAAGCGCAATTAAATCAACTTCATCAGTGGACAGGAGCAAGAGCAGCGGCAGAGAGGGAGAGAGAGAGGGAGAGCTTAGTTTATTATGCTCGCCTGGCTGCCTTTAGCCACTGCAGCCACCTCCTGTGCCAGGGTTTCAAGGGGAAGAGAGGGAGCTGTTAATTTAATGCACTTAGAAAAAATTTTAACATGAAGAATAGGAAACCATTTAAATTTAAGAATGAATTTTAAATAACATTTTGAAATATTATTTAGCTAACTTAAATGTATCTTTATAACAAAACCTTTTATTAGGTTAGAAAGCATGGTTTCAGAAGCTGTTTGTGGCCTAGAAAATGTGGCAAGTTTTTCTCCCAGTGTACCCACACACACACACACACAAAGTGCCTCTCTTTGTCCTTTTAGCAGCTCCAGCTCCAGCGATGGCGCTGTTAATTAAGCAGCACTGACACGGAAACGTGCCGCGCTTGTGTGTGCGAGTATTAGTGCTGGTGTTGGTGTGTGTATGTAAGCGGTAAGGGTGTTTGCTGTCAGTGTGTGTGTGTGTGCACGTTTCCGCTTGTAATGCAATTAGTTGAAAAGTTTCCGAGGCGAAGTTTTGAAAAAGTTTCCTTCGACAAGAGTTCGCGGCAGCTCCGCTCAGCTCCTTGGGGAGGCGTGGCCTCTTGGCATTAATGATTTTCTGTTGTTTTTATTATTACTTATTTTCGGCTCTTAAATTGCCACTCAGCCTCAATGAAAATTGATTGGTGGAAAAATAAAAGAAAACCAAAAAAAATTTTGAGGGAACTGTTTTTCAGCTTTAGCAGTTGACAGAGTTTTTCCTCATAATTCCTGCAAACCCGGTGGCGTATACGTAATGCGTATACGCAACGTAAGAGTGCTCATTATGCTCATCGTCGTCATCATGATCTTTGCCATTTGGCTGGCTGCAAATTGCTGCAGTCACGCAGTCACACCACACACACACACTAATAAGCTGCCTTCAGGAGGAATTTTCCCTTTTCCAGCCACTTTTCCCTTTCCCCCTCTTTAGAGGACGATTTGCCAAGTGTGCCTGCAGCGCCTGTGGGTGGAAATGTGAAAACTAGAAGCCAGAAGCAGCTGTCAGAAATCAGGAAAATTAACTGGGAGATAGACTTGCGGAAAATAGAGAAGCTCTTTAAAAAAGGCAACGTTCTAATTCTTCTCAATTTGCACCGAAAATTAACTCGGCTTTGCCCCGCGCCGACTCTTTCGTTTCATTGTGGCTACAAATTAAGTTCATGTTCGCTTTCGTTCTCCTCTTTTGTTTCGTCTTCCGACCGAGTCTTTCATTAAAATAATGAAAGGATATTTCAGAGCTCACAGCAGCAGCAGAAGCGGTAGCAGCAGAGGGGAATCGCACGAGTTTTTCCAGCTGCAAAATGCAATCATCGCCGGCTTGTTGGGTTTCCTCGCCTTTTGCATAAAATAATTAACGTGGGGCTTACAGTTTCTCTGGCGCATTTCCATATTTAATAGCAGACGAAGCTACCAACTAAATTTAAAATTCCTTTTTAGGTAGGAAATTTCCTTGGAATTTCGCAAGCTATTGAGGCAGTTGCAAGGCCATAAATTGGCAGTCGCAATCCAATGGAGAATCAAACCTCATCTATTTTGCATACTCAATTGAAAACTTTCCATGCCAAACTCGAGGCGGATTTGCATAGCTAAGGAGTTGGGGAAAACCAGGAGAAGAGGAAAACAAACAAAGTGGGAAAACCAAAGCCTAGGATGCAGCCCGAAATTCTGACGAAAACTTGGTAAATGAAAGTCCTGGTAGGAGAAAGTCCAAGGACACGGCAAATACGTTGACAGGGCGGGCTTTGCATTTGACACTCGCAATTTCACAATCGCATTTCGAGGGCAAAGTTTTCCTGAGAGTTTTCTTGCTTTTCCTCGCTGCTGCTGCTGCTGCTGATTACATGCTGATAACAATAATAGCTCAGAGACTCGGAAAACAGGCGCTCTTACAGGGTTCACATGTTCCACAAAGAAAGAGAAAAAAGGAAAGGCTCAGCCGGAAAATGTGCTCCTTTCTTTTTTCCCTCTTTTTGGCAAATTGTAAAGCGATTTGGCAAAATGTTTACGTTATTATTGATGGGTCTCCTTCAGCTTTTCCCTGGCTGGATTAAAGGGGAGGGTGTGGTGGCAGGTGGCTGTGGCATCCCGGGATCCTTCGATGTAAGCTCATGTCTTTGCCTGTCGGAGGAGGCATCGTAAAAACGCAATTGCTGCGACGACCCAAAAAGCCATCAATTGTTAAGTCATTAAAAAATATGTTTAGAAGCCGAGGAGAGAGGCGGGAAAGGAGCACATAAAAGCAAGCGTCAGGGTTGTCAAGTGAAATTACAAACATCATTTAACTGATTGGAATAATGGGAGCTGTTCTCTGCACTAGAAAATTGAAGGTTTTAAAGAGAAAATTCTCGATATTGATGTTATTTACAAAAAAATATTATTAAGGTAGATTTTTTTTTTTAAATATGTACTTCTCAAAAGGTATTTAATAAGCTTCTAAGAAGCAAGGTGAAGCAAAATAAACTAGAGTTTAAGAGAATTTTCTGAGCCAGTCAATAACATAAAAAAGTTGAGCCTTAAATTGTTCCAGTTAAATATTAAGAAACATATATTCAAAGTACAATCTCTGCAGATTAAATTAATATGTGTTTTGTCATTTAAAATATCCCAAACTATATCCCAGTTATTATTCTCCAATCCAAACTAAGACCATAAATCAGGCAATAAATATTTACAAAAGCTAATTGCTAGGCTTTATTCAAAGCCATAAATATGTTGATTCTGATCAAATTGAAAATATTTAGTATTTTCCATTCGCCAATTTATTTTTCCTTAAGTGGAGGCAATATTTTAAGCATTTATCAAAATATAAGGCCTTAAAGCACTAATAAAAAATCTGTAAGATGAAAAGGGGATTTGCGCTCGATACATTTTATTTGAAGTGAGATATTGAGTGGAAAAGGGAAATTTTCGACAGATTTTCAATGTCAGTTGTTGCTGTTGCTGGCATGTTGCTGTTCCTTTGGCCGAATTTGTTCGCCTAAATGCCCTCATGGGCGCCATAAATCACACAGATATGCCAGAGCAGCGCACACCAGAATACAAAACAGGAGAGAGATATTTATATAGAGAGGGAAGGCTCACACAATATATATATAGGGAGGTGCTTGTGCTGTTTCTGTGCGAATAAATGTGTGTACTTATAGATAGCCGCCGCACACTGGCTGTGTTTCTGGGGTACATAAAACATAAACGTCTATTATTCAATTAACTCGCACAGTGGGTCCGCCGGCAGGTGCAGCAGTCAGGGGTCTTTCACGTTCCCTGGGTCCCGACATCAATTACGTTGTGGCAAAACACACAGTCAACAAGATGGCAAACAACAGGAGGGGCAGCGGGAACAGGAGCAGGAGCAGGAATCCGGCAGCGGGAGCTGCTAACCAGGAGATGGGAGCGGTAGCTATCGCTCTGCGGTCTGGTAATTGTACGACAACATGTTAACACCCAAAGCGGCCACATTCCCATTCCCGTTGCCAGAGTGTGACTCCCACATTCACATCTATAGCCACATCCACAACCACTTCCACTTCCACTCATCGATAGGCCCATTGTCTGACCCGCCTGTTAATGTCTCTCTGCCGCAGTGTGTGTGCAAGTGCTGAATGAAAGTCATTTACAGCGCAAATCGAATAATATTCCAAGTCAATTACGTGCAACTACGACATGGCCGATAAGGGAATCTATCAGGGCAAAAACTTAAATACTTTTTACATGAGTTCTTGCGGGTTATATAAGACTTTAATCGGTTTTTGGGCATATTTACTAAAGGAATTATCATTAAGTATTTAGGCAAGATTATTTGCACTTGTTTTAATGGCCACTTGTTTTTCCTTGCAAACTGGGAAAAATTTAATTAATTAAATGCAGTTTCTTTAAAAATTTCATACATTTAAAGCCGAAATTATAGTTTCCTTAACTTTCTACTACACGTAAAAATATCTTCTTATCTTCTGCTGATTTTTAAACAATTTATTTAGCTCCCAAAGCCATGTTTGAGTGTCAACAAGCCATAGGCCAAGTTGAATGAGTGATGAACGCAGCAATTAATGGACTTGGTGAGGAGCAGACATTGTCCAGCTATGAGAAATCTGTCTCCTCATGGTCAAATCAACCCGTTGTCTTCTTGCCCCCCAAAAATTCCAAACAATTTGCTGCAAACAGCAGGCCAACAAAACCCACAAACGGCTGCCTGCCCGGAAGCCTAGAACTCGGAGCCTCGGCCTCAGGGGCTCAGCCTTGACCAGCCCAAATTCTGTTCGGGATTTTAAAAGAGTTGGCCCCATGTCAAGTTGTCTGCGTTCCCCTGCTCAACCCCTTTGCAAGCCCGGAGAGCAATCAATGGGGGACCAGGGGAAAACAGCGGCGACTTTGCTGGGTGCAAGTCATTCGGCAACAAGGGCCAGGACATCAGCAATTTGTGGCCGGCAGAGACTCTCGCTCGTGTCCATTGGATTGGATTGCCAGCAGCAGGAGCAGTGGGAACTGTGGATGACAGATGGGGACATGGAAGGTGGCGCCCACTGTCCATGGGGAGCAATTGTGCCAGAGGAGGCTCTGGTTTAAAAGCAGGAAAAATAAAAACGATGTCCATCGATGGGCGTGTCACAAAGCACATAGCATTTGCCATTGATTTTATGGCCCAAAAATACGAGGCGTTGGGCCAGAAATGGAAAGGGAAATATATTTGAGCCTTAGGCATCGAATTGTGATGGCCATTCGAACACAAGGGTATGTGCAAGTAAGCCTTGTTGGGATTATTGAGGGAATCCATATCGGAACCAAAGGAGACCAGAAAATATTTTCATTGATTAACAATTTAAATTTGTATTTGCCTCAAATATTTTCCTGCCAACTGGGATGCTTTTATAAGCCTTTATTTATATTTCTGGCTTTAATTTTCAGGTGTCTGCTTTAATATTTAGCAAGAAAAGCATATGGAAACAACACGAAAATTTATGCCATTTGAATTTTCAGAATACGGTAATGATTTATTGCCATTAAACCTGATTTCCATTTTCCGCCACAATATAAAATAATTTTCTACCCGAATTGCTTATTTTTATTCAGTTTATTTTAACTCTTTAATGAAACAACCGATTTCAGAGAAATAATAATTTAATACGAATTAAGAATGTAATTTTCCACACTCACGAGCTTTCCTTAGAGAAATTTAGCTCCGGACTTCCCTCAAAACACATTTAAAGACATATAAGGCCAAAGTTTAACAAAAAATAAAACTGTTATTGGAGTTTTCAAGGCTTCCTCGCCTTCCAAAGGCTCTTCTAGGACACTCTTGGTCTGAACGAAATCTTCCCCTAATGCTTCAGCTTGAGGCGAAGGCCTGCCCTTTAAACGCCTTCCTTTGGGGCTTGTATTTGCCCAATGTCAAGAATCATGTATCTTCTTGTGGTTCTGCAGCCAACATCTCGAGTTTTGCTGTCATAGCATGCTTCTGGTGACAATTTAGTTACAAATTTGTTTGGCCTTCCCAGCCTTCAGCGGCAAACCAATGCTTTGTCTGCTATTTTCTTTTTTTTTTGTGCTGCGCCACAAGTACGAGTATTTCATCGCAATTTGCATATCAGTGTTGCTGCCATTGAGGAAACGACGACAAGAGAGCTCACGGCGCACCGAGAGCTTCCTGGCTTTGTCTGTTTGCCAAGTTCTCGAGGAAGGCGAGTAGTTGCTATCTGCAGGTAACTTTGTCCTCAAGTTTCAAATGGGCCACAACGGCAGAATGATGGGATTTATTAAAATTGTTCTACATTCTCTGCACTTTGTTTGGCTGCACAAGACGCTCTGCTCTGCTCTCTACACGCTTTTCCTCGGTATACAAAAATTGTATTTCTCATTGTGCCTGAGTGCCAGCATTTCTTGTCCTGCAAAAATACTTGTAGTATAGCAGGAACCTGGTTGAAGGAGCCAGTGCTCAGCTATGTAAGCCAACTGCAGCTGACAGCGGCATCATGAGACATATTTTCGTGTGGCAGCAAATTTCCTTTTCAACGCGCCAGCATAGAAAATAGAGGAAGAGATGCTTGCCTTCTCCTCTCCACTTGGCTGGCTGATGCTGCTGCTGCTGCGATTTATTTTGCGTGTGCGCTCAAAAGTATGCCATAACATAATGCATAAAGCATACGCCCCGTGGAACGAGCCTCGTAACTGGGAAACTTTCAATGGCAGCTGCAGCTGCTCGAAAGGAGTGGATGCTGCTGCTGCTGTTGCAGCTGCAATGCCCCACTAAACTTAACGCCCCACACAATTTTCCAAGGGAAATTTTCAACGAGCGCATAAATATTTTCGTGTCACCAAATTAAAATGTTGCAGTTTCCACTGCAGTTTCCTGCATATGCGGAGAAAAATAAATCCTGACAGTGTGAGTTTTATATTAGCTCTATACGAGTTGTTGTTGGTGGGAAAGGAAATGAGCTATATAATAAAGAGAAACCTTCAAGTGGCTTTAAATGGTGCTTTTTAAGCTAAAAACAATATAGGGATTATTATTTAGCAAACAATATAATTAAAATAAACTTGGCCACATTTTTAATGACTACAATGGTCACACTGCCATCAGTAACAGTTAAGGTCACATTTTTAATTAATAATTTTAAGTTATTTAAAGCTTTTAAAATATAGCCAGTAATCTAATAAATTTTACTACAAAAAAAATTGTTACTCAATATATCCTTCGCAAAGAAATTTATTTGTCAATTTGCTCATATTTTTACTAACTACAATGGTCACAATGTCAGTAGTTAAATAGTGTTAAGTCACACTGTTTAAGGAAATCGATTTATTAAACTGAAAAATATGCTTAACAATTAAAAAGGAATAATTTAAGAAATTTGATTTAAAAATATATCAATACAAATTTCGAAAAAGTCGCCAACCCACTTAAATTATTTTTTTCCGTCCAGTGAAAAATTATTTCCACTGTTCTCCAATAAACTCACGTTAGCAACACCAGGAACACAACAAAACAACAAAAAAGACTTAAATGAAGCAGAAATTTATGAAAGGCCGGCACAGCATCAGCATAAAGTAAATTGAGTAGAAAGGGCAATGCGATTATAAGGAGACCAGGAAGCTGTCTACTACTCGGAGACATCACTCAAACGCCCAAACTGACAAAGGAAGTCAGGGGCACGGAAGGACAATGGCGGCAGGGCCAGAGAAAGGGACAGGGAGAGGGGCAAGGTCAAGACAAGACACAATGCAGCGCAGACCAAGGAGAGGGGGAAAAGGGCCGCCAGATGATGAATACAACGGAGGGGAGACAGCGATGATGATAAGGTTTGCATGGCCTGATGAAGTGATAAATACATTATGTGATGTGTGCGGAAAGTAAGGAGCTAGTTAGGGGGCGGACGGTAATTGAAGCACTGACAATGGCGAGTGGCGAGCAAATAAATTAGCGCGCCACACTGCGTATGATTAATGGGCTTATTAAACGGCGTCGCTGTCTGCGTGGGTCAACAACCAGTTTACAGGCGACTCAGGCACTTCCACAACTAATCAAAATAAATAGCGCAGCACACACACAAAAAAGTCGAAGACCTCTGGAAACGGGGAAGGGAAACGTGACAAGCTTGGCCCATATAGAGGTTCCTGCTGGCTAAATTTGGACAAGAGAGTCACAACCAGGATGATTGCTTCCATTAGCATAGCTATCTGACCATCTACGTCCAGCTATTACAGGGGAGTTATCGCTTTCACTGGAAAAACAGTGGAAAGGAAAATCAAGATGCTACTCTTGGTGTAGATATTAAAATGTAAAGTTAAGAAGAGTTCTAATGAAGCTTACAGTGACAATTCACAGGAGACCAGGCTCTTTAGCTAACATCCTATAAAGCTTAATCCTGATTTAGTCCCTATTTGAAACCCATTTATTTATAATTAATAGATAATTTTGGCATGTAGTTTGGGCATTAATTTAAATTTGACACAAACTTCAGATAGGATTAGCCAAATTAAATCAACTATGGAAATTTGGCGGCAAGGCAATTAAATTGTGTCAAAATTTGTTGAAGCTTTCAAAAGTTGCCTAATGACTTCAATAGAGTGTAAATAATTTTAAACGATTTAATGGATGTTTGTGAAAAAGCCAAGGCTTTAAGGTAAAAGTGGCTATTCAAGGCTGCAAAACCAATAAAGTATTAAAAGGCTATTTCCTTGACTTTACAATTTTTTCCTCAGTGAGATTATTAACCTCGGGGCAAAGCCTAGAGAAACATTAATCGCAGGTCAAGTCATGGCGCACTTATCGAACCGCATTCAATGGCTAAAACTGTCGCATGATTTGTGGTGGGAGGCAGCCGCAAATCCGAGGAAAGCCAAGCCGCAAGCTTGGTGACCTTTGCACTTTAGGCCGCTCACCAATACAGGCGGAGGGGGCGAAAAACTTTTGCCACAGCTAAATAAAAGATAAGCTGGCCAAGTTTCCGATAAGGTCAAGGCAATCGCTGCCATGTTTAGCATTAATATTTGATGCCCGGCCCGTCAATCGAAGCGTGGCCATCAATCGAACCCTTATCAGAGTGGTAGAGAAAACCTCGAGATTGAGTTGGGAATAATTTATTGAAATCTGGAGGAACCGAAAGCCAGAGAAGGCTAATGTAGTACAGAAATGATTTAGCAACTATTACGCAGCTGTGGCTTCAGAAAGAATATTTCCTAACGAAGCAGTACAACTTGTTGTTAATTGAATGGAATTAAACCCACCCTTTACCTTAAGAACTCTTAAAGCTACTTGGTACCTTGAGTCCACTGCTGCTGGTCTGCCGAAAGAACCGAAAGGAGCTGGGCGTATCGATGGTATGTTGTCGGGCCAAGACGCCATGACCGCTGACGCTCGACTGGCGGAACCAGGGCAGCGAGATCTTGCGGCGACTCTTGCGCTGAACGGGCGCCGCCGGTGGGGGTGGAGGAGCTGCAGCTGGATTGGTGGTTACAGTGGGAAAGGTAAAGGGACTCTGCTCCTGCTGCTGACTGTGGCCATTTTTGCCATGGATTCCAGCTGAGGCCAACGGTGGGGGGGAGGTGGAGTCATCCTCCTGCAGCGTGCAGAGCGGTGTGTTCTGGGCAGAGTCCGCTATGGAGGGTGAGGGCGAGGGATCGCCCACGGCAATGGGGGCGCTCATTGGCAGCGGTGTGTTGGGCAGGGAGACGTAGCCCTTGGTCGGAGTATCCTCGCCGCCGCCGCCGCCGCACTTGAGACGCTCCAGCGAGCTCTTCTTCCCGGCAGCGCCCATGCCATCCGCGGAATCCACACTGTTCATCCGCTCGGTGAGAAACTTCTTAACACTCTTCATGCTGATAATAATGATGATGATGTTGGCTTTGCTCCTTTATCGCGCCTTCGCTCTATCCAATCACTCTCATTTTTTGGTTAAATCACAGTCCAACGAGAAGGGGCGGGGCGGGCAGGCCCACGGTGGGTGGTCTCTATTTTATTTTATTTTTAAAACAAATTCGGGGCTTTGTTCGCTGCCAGCCGCAAATCGATAAAGTTATTCTCCGACTCCTAGACCAAAATGTTTTATTTTTATTTTCCAACGAACGCGTACGGGGGGTGTGTGTGGGTGTGAGAGAGTGCCTGATTGGATTTTACATCCTGCAGGATGTTCACACACAACCGCACACACGCACTGGCAGTGACACTGTGTATCTATCCGGCTTTCACTTATGTTGGTGACAGTTTTGCAGCGGTTTCGGTTTTCGCTGTCTTTGACTTTCAATTAGTGCAACGCGGCGTATGATCAATTTACGCTCGCAGCCTGCATTTTGCAATTTAATTAACGGCCACGTTTGCACTCGGGCCAGGCGATTCACCCGCGGCTCTTCTGCGTTTAATTCTGACTTTAATTTGATTGAATCATTTTCATTATTTTCTTATGTAAGCAAACAAAATGAAGGAAAACATTGGGACACGGAAAGAAATTATGCTTCGTTGGTAAAATTAGGGAAAGTATTTTATTTTCATAATATCGAAGGTATATTTTTGAAGAAATTGCTTAGAAGCATCAAAGAAATATTTTAAATATTTCTTTTATTTTGGGTTATATTGAAGAGATATTTTAAGAAAATTACATTGGTTTCGTACCTTCGGAAAAGTAGTCTAAAGAAATTACTTTATGGTGGTAATATAGAAGAAATAATTACTGTTGTTGTTTTGAAAGAATGTTTTTAAAATATAATATTTTGTATTATTAATATCGAAGGAATATTTTAACAGCAAAAGCTGGAGAAGAGTTTACTTTAATAGAACTCCAGAAAATTATATTTTATATTCTAAAAAATAAACTAATGCTTCCTTCTTAACAATTTATAATTAAATCTCTTTTAAAACCTTAAAAATAATCTCAAAATGATCATTATTTTTTCTTGTACACTTATTAATAGTTTATTTGCTCCTCTTTATGGCTTTTTGTTTTTCATTGATTTATTGTTGGTTTTACTTTGTATTTAGTCTTTGTATTTGGTTAATTCTTATTAACGATCATGTTTGCCTTCAATTTGTAATTTGATTGAATTGATTTATCATTAGTTTAGTGAGTAAATTAGCACAGATCTTGAGCAATGGATAATTGCCTTGCCCTTGTATTTCCGCCTTATGCCGCCAACACTTTTGTATAGTTTCTTTTCCACTTTTTTTCAATTTTTCGAGACCACTTCTTCCCGCTTCTGTTTTGATTTCTCGGTTCAGTTATACAAGGCACATATATATTTTATTTATTTTATTTGCATAGATAAAAAGCTGGCGCACCATTTATCTTGAATTTTCTTGGCGCACGTTTGTTTACCCCGAACTATGTGTCCGTGTGTATTTGGATATTATACCTATGCACATGGGCTTGTTATTTTTACACATTTCTGTTTGTTGTCCGACGTTGCCAGGCGTTTAGGGCGTGTTTCCGAGAGCGAGCAGCGCGCCTCGGAGGAATCGGAAGATGCGGCAGGTGCGCCATAGCGACTGCCACTTTCGCGGCCGGGCAATTATGATAGGGTTTTTTTTTCCCCAGATTCGGTTTGTTTTTCTCGCTATTTTTCGCCCTCACCACCCCTCTATAATAGTTTCGAGGAAAGCAATTTGCGAAAAGTGCTGAGCATAGAAAAAGGTGAAAAAAACTAAGGAAAATTGGGCCCAACGAAATGGAAAGACTCTTTCTCAAGGGAATTTATAGAGATTTTGTTGTAAGAATTACTTTTTCTTTGGGTTTTGGTAATATGCAAAATGTTTTAATGAAAAATTTAAAGTTCTATTTATCACAAATAGTTTCAAGCTTACGAACATCCAAATATTTATTCGCAGAAACCAATATATATTTTCATTTGCCTCGCTCGTTTGATATTTATTTAAATTGTATGGAAAATACCTCTTACGAATCTAGCATAGAAATTCGATTCATAAAACTTTCATTCGGTTTATTTATTCAGCTATTTTTATTAGTTTTCCTGAATTATTCTCGATATGCCACCTAAATCTGCGGCAGGGGTTAGGGTATTTACGAATGGCGTGTTCAGCAGGGGCTGCCCGTGAAAATTTGCATATGTTCGGGGAAATTCGCAGTGGCCGTTTATAAGTGTAACTGTGTGTGTGTGTGGGGGTGCCAGCAGCTGTTCGCTAAGTGGCAGACCATCATTTTAGATGCTGCCTTCGATTCAGCCTCTGTTTCTGCTTCAGCTTCAGCTTTTTGCGGCTCAACCGCTGCGAATGGCATTAAAAACTTTGCTACTTTCCCCGAGTTTCGGGTGTGTGGGTCTTAGGGTGTGGGGGTTGTGTGTATTTACACCCACTGTAAGGACTCGTTGACATTTTGTGGCGTTGACAAAATGCCAGAAATATTTTCCTTTTCCTTCGTCTGCTTTTTCTCCCTCATTCCAATCACTCAAAAAGCCAACCAAATTCAATTTTTGCAAATGAATGCACACAGCGAGGGGCGACTGAGGAAGTGAGATAGAGGAGTGTGTTGTTAGAGCAACGCTTAGATTTCAAATTAAATTAATTTAATCCCGGCTGTTTAACTTGAAATAAGCTTTGAAACTTTGCTAACTCCCGCCGGAAAGTGATTGAAATAAAAGCAGGAAAAACAATTTGCTAAAAAGTAGCCAGCTGCAGCTGGCAAACTGCATTTGTAATGGCTAATTGCAGGAAAACTCTATGGAAAAAGGCATTAAAAATATGAAATGCTCTTTATCATTTTAAATCAAAGAGAAATACTAAGATTAAAAAACGATTTTAAAAGATATAAAATATCCTTACAAGTAAGCTAAAGTCCTCACAGTTAGAAATACACCAATTAAATATATGAAACTGACTCTCACTAGATTCTTCTCCGAAAACAGAAATTAAATTATAGCAGATAACTAAAAATAAGGCAATCCTCAAACTGTAGTAACAAAAATGAAATTAAGCACACCCCATAGGGTTTTCAACTAAATTCAGTTAAACCCACTAAACTTTTCGTAATTAGAAGCAAAACTTTCAATTATCCGCAGTTGACCTCTGCGCTGATTCCTATTTGTCCAGAGTTTTTCCCTCTCCCTCGGTCAACCTCTCTCTACCTCTGGGGATTAAAAAAGAAACTACATTAATTTAATCCCGCCTGCCAAACTTAGAATAAGCTCGGAAACTTTTACCCAATGGGATGAAAAAAGTAAGAGAGAGGAAAACTGTTGTTGGTTAAAAAACACTATCCAGTTGCAGTTTGAAAATTGTTTTCCAGTCACCATTCAGGGATGTCGGGATGTGTTTTCCTTTGTTCGGTTTGTTGGGTTAACTAAGCGGTTTCCATCGACCACAGTGGCTAATGTTTGTGTTGTTCGCTGTATGCTGTTTTAATTGCTTCCGGCAGCCAATTGGATTAGATTAGGCCAAAACTGCCCTTTGGCAAAGAGTTTTGTTGACTTTGGGTTGGTCAAGGGGGGCCTTCATTATGGAAATGCAAATGCAAATGGAAAATTGTCCAGGGGAGGCTAACAAGGAATTCCATTGACAACTGATGGATATATCCGAATGGGGACAAGGCTGGACACTGCATTCGTAGTTCCTATTTCCCCTCTCTGGTTGCAATCATCAGACCGCCCATCTGGCACTCAAATGAAATTGCAATGCATCGACTCGATAATTATAATGACCAAAACATGTCGTGTCTACAACTGCCACAACTGAACACAAAAATAAAAGGGAAAAAAGGAAAAAATAAAACCCACAGAGCACACACAGAGGGAAAAACCGCAGCCGCATTAGCCAAACGACAGAACCGCAAACCTATCGCGCTGAAATAAATATTAAAATGCAATAGATAAGCGTGGAATTAATGGCCCCAACACGGCCTGAGTTGACTCAGTTCAACTCAATTCAACTTAACTCAACTCAACTCAGCGCGTGCCCCGGCCAAATGGCCAAGCCAAGAAGAACAAAGCCAGCGAAATTGCGGCTGGGAGGGCGTAGCTAAACATCAGATACCCTTTATGTGAAATTTGACTAGCCATGTCTGGGGAATTGGGATGAAAATAAGAGCCCAATGTGCATCTAGATGGGATATCGTACATATAATTTGGTCCAGACAAAGGACAGAAGGTAAAGGGAATAGAAGTAAATAGAAGGAGCAGGTTGTTTTTTTTTTCTCATTACTTCGAGAGTGTTGAAATAATAAAATAAATAATTACATTTTATTTAAGCAAGTTTGTGGAATGGAAAGTTTAAGAAGTAATACTTGAAACCTTATAACTGATTGTTAACTTATGAGTATAAGGGTAGGAAATAGAATCAAAAAGGAATATTGACTGCCAAGTGTCATAAGATTTTATATGTTTTTGAGAATTAGGAAGAGCATCGCACTTCTTCAAGGAACTGATCAGAAAAGCTTGGAAATATTAAAGAGATTTAAGAATTTAAAGGAAATTAATTAGTTATTTAAAATAGATAACATAAATGAAAAAAGGATTTTAATCGATATTTATAAAGATAAATTTATGTTTGTTAGTCTCGCTAAAACTCGAGAACGGCTAGTCTTGAAATGTTCGTGGAGTTCTAGGGAAGTTTTAAAAGGCGAATAAATCGAATAATTTCCGGGAAAACCCTTTTTCATTTCCCATACAAATGATTTCTAAATATAATGAATATAACTTTCTGTTATGTCTAGGCTACATGCGTCAGATAATCTTATTTCTATGCTATTAGGCATAGGTAATATAATTTTTAAATGTTTCTACCTATTAATAAATTAATTTTAAGCTTGATATTTAAGAGGAAAAAGTATTTTGGCAATCGTGTTATTAATTCATCCACCAACTATGCTTTGAAGAATTATGATTATAAGTAATTAATTAATAAATCTGATTATAAGTCATAACTCTAAGCATTTTTTAGTAGTCTTCAATATTAATCAGTATTATCTAGTAATTGCAGTATTCTTTGGTATTCTTCAGTACTTTCAAGTATTCCTCAGTATTATCCCTTATTGTTCAGAATTCCGTAGTATTCTTAAATTCTTATTTGAGTTCTTCAGTAATCTCTAAGATTTTTAGTATTCTTCAGAATTTCTCAGTATTATCTAATATTCTTCTGTACTCTCTAGTGTTCCGTAGTGTTCTCTAGTATTCTTCAGAATTCCTTAGTATTCTTAAATATTCTTTTGTGTTCTTCAGTAGTCTCTAGTATTTTTCAGTATTTTCATTACTCAGTATTCCTCAGTATTTTTGAGAATTCCTCAGTATTATATAGTATTCTTCAGTACTCTCTAGTGATTCTCAGTATTCCCCAGTGTTCTCTAGTATTCTTCAGTATTCTCCAGTATTCTTTAGAATTCTTCAGCATTCTTCAGTATTCTTTAGAATTCATACATTCAGTATTCCTTTCAAATTGGCAAATAATGAAAACCCAAAGCTTTCCATTGGTATTTAACGACTCAATTAATAAAGAATATCTCCCTTGCAAGATTTTATCTCAAGAAGTGCTATCAAAATTGGACAATTGAAAGTGTTCTGCACAAGATAGCACAAGAACACTCACACACACACCCCGACACACCCGCACTCACAGTCACGTTGCGATCGCTTTGCAGATGACAGCAGAGCTCGGGGGAATTTTGGGGGGCAACGACGGAACATGAACATCGCCTAAATGGGGGGGAAATGTGAATGAAACTGCTACTCAAGTGACTGAAGGCGTGAAAAAGGTCAAAGGCAGCGACGGCGGAAAAGTGGGCGGAGTGGTGGCTCTTCTAGCCTGCGGCTGCTGCAGACATTTTCATCCTCAGCTCATTTTTGCCCTCGCAAAAATGCTAAAAAGGGTTCATCACATCTCGCTACCGCTCTGCCCCTGCGTGCCTCTTCCCCGTTTCCTTCTGGCTCGTGTAGTTTTGGCAGCAGCGCCAGCTTTTTATCATATTTATTTGCGTTACTCGGATTGTTGTTTCACTTCTGTTGTTTGTTTTGTTTTTCTTTTTTTTTCGGTTCTAGTTATTTATATAAGCCAGGTCTTTGTTTACAACATTCTGTTGGACAGTTTAAGGCCTAAACAAGAGGCTATCATTTATGTAATCTTTTTATATTTTCCACTTTTGTTTAATTTTATTTGGGGCACTTGTGGTTTAATTGTTTGCCTAAACAGCTGACTTGCTTGTTATTTTTATAATTATTTAAAAGGGGAGCTAGTGGTGGTATGCTTTATCTTTACAGTGTCGCGATATCACGGAGGTTTTGTGTTATCACCCTGATTATAGGCGATTTTCAATCACTTGACACCTTGAAGGTGGTTGCTTTTCTTCATACAAATAATTATTGATGTGGAGGCCGATGAATCCCTTGAAGATTGTTCATCCAAGGAAGAGGAAAATGTCGGTAGGGGAAAATCGCAAGTGCAGTTTTAGTTTAGAGAAGAGGAGGATGGCTGCTGCTGCTGCTTTTTTGGCCGGGCGGCGCGCATCTGCAGGCAGCAGACGTTGGAAAATCCGAGAGGAAAACTGAGGAGAACCGAGAGCCCCGGCAATGAGCGAACGACGAACCTCTTGGCTGAAACTCTGCGGAGCAACTGGAGCAGCTGCCCCACACGAATCCACGACGAATCCGCATATGAGTCCGCCCGAACACACGCAGCGGCGAAACGAACCACAACGCACCGAAAACGTTCGCAACAACAAATGCCTTAACCCACTACTACCCTCAGGGGGGGTTCAATTGGCGAAAGGAAAACGGAAAAGCTTTTCGCAGATTCTAAGAGAGAGGGAGAGTGCTTTACCTGCCAAGCTTTCCACGCTCTCGCTCTGACTTTTCTCCTCTCTGATTGTTATTGTTGGGGTCTTTGGGGTTTTTCAGAGAGGCGGGAAGTTCGTTTTTGTTAATGAATTATATTTCGAGGCTAATTTATGCTTCCAGAAATACATTTTTTAAATATATTTCGATTAGGAAAAACATTTATTGAAGCCAATATTTATTTTTAGATATGTTGTTTGATTGGGAAAATTATTTAAAGACCGATTTATGGTTTGTAAATACTCCTAACGGAAATAACGAAAAATAAATGTTCCCTCACAAAACTGAGTAATTTCCTCTGAGGTTTTCCTAAATTATTTTAAATGTAAACCTTAACATCTTACATTTTAATCCTAAAACGTTTTAAAAATGTATTATAAAAATATTTATAAGATTTCTGTATTTTGTTTAAGACTGGTTTTACTAAAATATTAAAAGGTTTAATAAATTATTATAAACACATTAAAAAACTATTAAGAAACATCAAATACCATTATAATAAGCTTTGAATCTCTGAAAAATATTTATAATATACCTTTCCAGACAAATTAAATTTTGTTCTACAGACTCTTTAATATTTTAATCAGCTCAAAAAACCTAAGCGACAGTCATAAATTATAATTAACTAACAGTAAACACCAAAAATAGTTGCTTAGTGTTTTAGTGGGGAATATCCTGGCGTCATAAAAAAGAGTGCCACAAAGTGAAACGAAACCCTTAACCTCTGTAACCTTCCGAACATAAGACAAACGGTAATGTCGGTCGTAAAACCGCTCGAAATCTGCGCTCCTTAGCTTTAGTGGAATACCGACGCCGGAGCCGCCGCCGGCGGAATCTGGACGGGAATATGCCACCAGTTCCAGACTAGGACTGAGACAAACCTAACTATAAAGAAGTGTCACATAAAATTTACATTAAGCAAATGTAACGAAACAGCGCTAAAAGCAGTCATATATAATCCGGCACACACTCGACCTAGAGCCGGGATCCATCCGCAGACGGATACAGACCGGGAGATGCCGACAGCCAGTGGTCTCCAAGATTTCCACGCACCGCACTCGGCACGCAGCAGCGAGGAAAATCTCATTAAGCCCTGCTATGAATTTTAAACATGTTGCAGGACCGCGATGAGCCGAACGGAGCCGACTCCTGGACCCGGCGAGTGGGACAAACTAGTTCAGCTGGCCAATGGCAGGCACCAGGAGCATCCCCGGTGGCAGGGAGGTGTAGCTGTTGGGGGAGGCAGCAAGCAGCTTCCATGTGAGGTAGGACCAAGGAGAAAGTTTGCAAAAGCTTAAAGCTATTTAGAAAATATAGGGAAAACTCGGGGAGAGCTTAATAATACTGGGAGTAATTCTGTCTATTAAAATTTGTTTCTAGAATCACAGTAATTGGTAAGTAAATCATATAAATATTATTTAAATTTGATAGAAAAACTCATTGAGGCCAAGTTCAAGTTAAGTTAACAAGAAAATCAAATTAAAACTCACCTTATTATCACTATCTGTGGTATTACCCGATCCAAAACTAGCCAGGGAACAGCGGTCATGGTCGTTCTCCGTAAGCTGCTCATCCAAATCCCTGGAGGATCGTTGCGAGGAGCCCGAGTGCTTGGCTGGAGATTTTGGCAGGGTCAAGGAGGTGCCCGAGAAGCAAGTCTCCTGCATTACTTCGCGGAGCTTCTTTACCCAGATCTGAAACAACAAACAAATGCAGGATGAGAATCGGTTGTTAAACTGACTGAAAATTGGATACGTACCTGCTTGGTCTCCAAGCTCGTTGCCTTTAAGACGATCCTGCAGTCCGAGAGCATGGGCGAGCGGCCAGTCCACACCGCAAACTTGGTCTCATCGCCCTCGATGTGCTCAGTGATGCCCATGTCCGTGGTCATGAGCTTGCTCTTGAACTGGTACTTCACCACGCTCGACTCCTTGACCTCTTTGGCGAACAGGAGATACATTTCGAAGAGGAAAACGCGACGTTCTCGACCCTTACGGATGATCTGCTTGGTGTCCCAGGCCTGGAAGGCATCCTGCAGCACAACCTCGCCCAGTTTGTCCACCGAGACATCACAGTTCTCTAGCAGCGAGAGATGCATGGCATCGTTGGCCTTCTTGGGTACATTGAGCATCACCTCGAGACCTTCTTTGATTTCGCCATGACTCTCCTCGCAGCAGGACAGGAGATCCTTAAGTAACAGCTGGTATTTTGTGATTCTCTGCACTGGTTTGATGAGATAAGCGGGCAGGGGATGATCCACCTCCAGGCGCCGCTGCAGCTCCTCAAAGTAGCTGCCCGCGTGCTGGACTAGCAGGTTATTCGATGTGGGTTTGTTCTTGCAGTAGTGCACATACATGTCGAACTTGGAGGCCCAGGTCACAAAGCAATGGCCCACGTCCTCCGGCATGGTCTCGTACTTCTCGAGCTCACGCAGGAAAATCTTCTGATGGAAATGATGGATTTCCCGTATATTACCGAAGATCACATCCTCTTGCCCCACCAGAGCCTGCGGAACATTCCGGCCGCCTCTGAATTCCTCGAGGAAGCACTTGATGCACGTCGCCAGATCGTTCACGTACGCCCTCTCCGTCTGCATAAGCTCCGCCATGATGAACTCTTTCCTCCTGGCCGACTTGCGCTTCTCCTCATTGATCTCCTTGTTCTCTTTGTTGCTGCTGTTAAGCTTGGCCTCGAGCGTGGGATCCGAGTGGCGATCCATGCTGCTGGCGCCCGACGAGGAACTGATCGAGCTGTTCGCATCGGAACCCAAAAGTAACTGCTGCTGGGACATGCCCAGGGACTTCTCCAGCTGCTCACAGTAGCTGTCCATGCGGTTGCTGAAGTCCTTGTAGCGCTGATCCACCGAGGCCACCCACTGCTTGATGTCGCTGGCATGGGCATGACCCTTCTCCACCAAACTGTCTGCCAGTTGGATCAGGAGCTTGACTCGTTCGCGCGTCTCCTTGGCAGTGCTGCGGAATTCGTTGTGCTCTTTGAGCAATCCCTCCGTCTCCTCCTTGCTAATGCCCACCAAATTGGAGCGCGAGGAGAGGTAGGCCTCGCCGGTGTTGTGGATCCACTCAATCGCCTGCTTCGCACTCCTTTCGAAGAGAACAAACTGCTGGCACTGATCCAGAGACTTCTTGCGCATGGTCCAGTAGTCCAGGACCTGATTTTCCTGCGTCAACAGCTTGTCCAGCTTGCTCTTCACATGCGCCTCACAGTTCCCCTTGTACTGATAGCACTGCTGGGATCGGTTGGCGTATTTGAGGAAGGTCTCCGCCGTTCGTCGAGCCAGGGTACAGGCCTTTAGGAAGGCTTCCTTCTGCTCCTGGTGCTTGGATATCAGCTGGACGATGGTCTGGGCCTTGTCGCTGCCGCCACCGCCGCCACACCAATCATCCTCGCGCTTGTACTCCCGCTCCAAGCTGTCCAGGACCGAGCAGACCTGCTCCGCCGTTTTGTAGAAGTTAATCGAGGCGGTGACCAGCTTGTGGCGCTCCTCGGCGTAGGTCACCAGCTGCTGCCACTTCTTGGTCACATCCTCGCTGATTTCCCGAATGGACTGGGGGTCATAGTGATTGGCATTGATGAGGGCGTCCGCTCGGTACTTCACCTGCACCGCCGACGTGTGCGTCTTCTCGATGGCAATCTGAAACTGCTCGTGACCCTTCCGCAGCTGCTCCGCCTCCTGCAGGCTGTTCGGGGTGACAAAGCTGGCCACCAGCATGGCCTCTCCATTGCGAATCCACGAGATCACCTGGTTGGCATCGTTCTGGAATTGACACAGCTGCACCGCTTGCTCTAGCTTGGCACGCTTCGCCTCCGACATCTCCTCCAGATCGATCTCCCTCTCCCGCAAGAAGTCCAGCAGGTATTCAATCCTAGCCTGAGCCGTGTGCGTGGCATCCGCCATGGAGATGAAGCCAGCGTTCTCGAAGAGCTGCAGCAGGTCCTGGCCCTGCTGCAGTACCTCGTAGGTGGCGTTCTGTATGTCCGTCACCGATTCGTTGTGCATGCGAATGAGCTGCTCGGCCTTCTGGTAGTCCCTGGAGAGGTCGGCGTGCTGCAGTTCCTCGGACCAGATCTCTAGCTGCGAGGATAGCTCCATGGCGTCCCGCTCGAAGTAGCGCAGACGCAGGATGAGATTGGCGCGGAACGTGCGGGCGGACCAGAGCTCCTCCAGCTCCAGCTTCTGCTTGCTCAACTTCTCCAGCGTGGCCTCCAGAGCAGCTATGGAGCCGGTATTGTCCGAATACTCTAGGGATCGCATTTCCTGCAACAGAGCCTCGCCCTGGGCAATGGTCCTGTGGCACACGTCGACGGAGCTCTCATGCTGATCCCTCTGGTACTGCTGCAGTATGCGCTCAATGCCCTCGAGATTCTCCTGCGAGAGACGCGTCTCATCCGTGCTCACATCCGTCCTGAGCTTATCTATCCAGGCGGTCACGTCCTTTTCGTGCGTGTAGAAAACCACAGCCATCTCCAGGCGGCGTCGCCTCTGCTCCACTCTCTCCGCAAAGCTGCCCACCTGGAGCTCCAGTTCCCTGGCCACCGAGTATATCTCATTGGGATCTGCCTCGCCGCTCCGGGCCAGCTCGTCCGCCGCTGCCAGGAGCTTCTGGGCATTACTATACGTGTTCTGGGCCACATTTTCAAAGTTATCGTGCGAGGTCTGATAGACCCTGGCCTTGTGGAAGTTCCTGCCAATACCCGTATTCTTCCGAAGGAATACCTCGCCGTGATTCTTCAACCAGTCCAAGACCTGCTTCACATCCTCTTGGAAGAGCCGGAGAGCCAGGGTCTGGTGCAGTCGCACTCTTTCCTGGTGCCACTTGGCCTCCAGCGAGCGATGGTGTCCCAGGATCTGATGGATCACGGCCAAGACATGGCTGGCCCCCTCGCTGTAGTCCGCCGCTGGATTCTGTCGCTCGTACTTGTTAAAGCTGCCACCGTTGCTGTTCTTTCGATGATCGGGCACGCCGGGCGGTGGCGGTTGGTTGCAGACCTGCACTAGGTGATCCAGCTGATAAAGCAGCTTTTTGCTGGTCGAATGAACCTCCGTATAGGCCTGGCACATGGCCTCGTACAGGGATTGGTGTGTCCGGATGGCGGTCTCCAGGCTCTGGATATCCGAGGGTAGCGGCTGGTTAGCCTGACAGGCGGCTGCCCAACTGGCCACGCTGTTGCAATACTGCTCCGCCTTGTGATGAAATAGAACGCTTAGCTGCAGGACGGCCGTTCGCTCATCCAAACCCGCTGCAAAGTCCTTCCAGGTTCGATCCAAGCGCTGAGCCAGCGTCTTAATGTGCTGAGCGGCATAGTGCTGACTCTCAATCAATCGGGAGGCAACGGCCAAGATACGATCGATATTCACGGAGACATTCATCGAGGCCACGGCGAACTTCTGGTGCTCGTCCTGCAGCGACTTGGCTACCGAGTAGTTGTGCCCGATCTCCACGTAGCTCATCTGGAACACGTCGCGGTTGTGCAGGATCCAGTCGAACATCTTCTCGCAGTCCTGCTCAAACAACCGCCACTGGAAGCACTGGTCTAGCTTTATCTTCTTGTGTTGCCATAGCATCAGCAGCTTTTCTTGTCCCTTGTGGATGAGATCGATCTGGCACATGGCTTTGTTAACGGCTGCCGACATGTCCGGATTGCTTGTCACCGAGCGAGATTGCTGAGATTGCTGGCCGGCAGAGGAGGTGCCCGAGTCCATGTCCGAACCGCCAGAGCCGGCAGGGGGCTGTAAAGGGATTATGTACGGTTAGAAAACAGTTTAAAGGGTTAAAAACTCAAAGCTAATCGCATAATTGGTTTAGATTATCAATATCCAACCATTATTTCAGTGTGATAACAAAAATATGCAACACCCAGCTGGTTTGTTGAAAGCCTTTTGAACGGCCTTTTTAAATATTTACAATGGAAAGTGTAACACTTTATTTTATTGTCATGCAAATATGGTTTGAATAATTCATTTTAAATTGCTGATTTTTTGTTGACAAAATACGTTTCTATATAACACAAAAACAGATTTATGTCTAGCTCAAAAGAGCTTCAATTTAATTAAATTATCTGCCCACCTAACAAATAAAAGCTCAAAAAACACCATGAATATTTTATAGAGTCAATAGCGTTTGTCTGAATGTCTTTATTTTGGCATTCATTTTAGCAAAGTGAATGTTAGGACAGAGGCTATTGACTTTTTCTGTTAAAAATGGTAATGTGTTTCGTTTGCCCATATACGAAAGAAGATCTCGTAATTCCATGTTATTTGTTTACATTATTTATTTACGGAAGAAGTGACCAAATATGTAAGCAAACGGAATTCAACAGAAGCTCCTTTGTAAAGCGTTTAAGGTTTTAAGTTAAAGGAAAATTCAATTCGATTTATATTTTTAATGTAAACCATTTTATGCGACTGCCTTGAAAGAAGTACTCACCTGACCCACTGGCGGGGCAACGGCATTGATCTTGGCCAGCAGCTTCTTGCCCTGCATATCGAGATCATCGATGGGCAACTTTGTGATCTTCTTCCGCATCTCGATGTGATGATCAATGGCATGCCTGGCCAACGCCACATCCTCGGCGAAATCGTTGCGATTGAGATCCTCCTGGAGGTCATCAATGCGATCGGCCATGTCCCCGGCCTGCCAGAAGAACTCCTCGATGGCCAACCGGGCGTCCGTCCACTGCTGATGATCGTACGGCTGCTGACCCTCAAAATCCGCAGTCAGCTGGTGACTCTCCGCGATCTTGTTGAGCGACTCGATCGACACCGTCGTCGTCTCGAACTTGTACTTGTGCGAGGAGATCGAGGCACGCTGCTTCTGCCAGAAGTTGTCCGGCTTGATGATGACCACGCTGTGGATGTTGGCGCTGAAGTGTTCCTGCAGCACCTTCAGTATTGTCTTCACGTTCGTCGAGCAGTTGCCATTGCCGCGCATATCGATGATGACTGTGAATCCGAGGTTCTTGGCGGCGTCGCTGCAAAACAAAAGCCAGGTGAAAGGAGCGTACGGTTATAGAGAGATAGAGAGAGCGATCGATGGAGAGCATAGACAAGGGGAGAGTACACTGGGCGAAAAAAGACGAATTTCTAGTCAAGAAATAAGCTTGGAAATGTTTTAAAAATATGGCATTTACAATCTTTTTCAATGTTTTTTTAGTAATATCTAGTAAAGCAATTTATTTATATTTTATATGATCCCTTGCCGAGATTAAAACTGAGCTGAGCTGCATCTTTCTTTTTTATTATATGTAATATTATTAAAGACTACTTTTAATTGGTTTTATTTCCTAAAACATATCATCCAGACTTCATATCTGAGTATAAAATGATTTTAAAAGGCTTTAAACCATTAGTTAACATGTCAACACTTTGCTAAGAACATTATTATAGTACTTATATTTTTATATTCATTTTTGAAATAATATTTCTCCGAGTGCAGCGTCTTTCCCTAGAATACGTGAGTGAGAGTGTCGCGGTTCGCTCATGGTTCGTTGCTCTGTTTACGCATCTTGCATAAATTATGACGGCACGGCTTCCTTCATATGGTCTGAGGTCGGTTTCTATTGCTCTGACACCAATTTGAGCTAATAATTTCCTACACACCTCCTCCCTGGCCGCCCAGCGCTCTGATTTGCATTCCATTTGAATTTTAATCGCACCATTAACTATAAATATTTCTTTCATTGATATGTGTGTGGCTGCGGCACCGGCACCGGCACCGGCACCAGCTCCTCCTTCTCATCCACCTATACTCTATCTCCTCCGATTCCGCTTCCCATTCCGCCTATTATTCCCATTATTCCCCCGTGTTATTCCCACTCTTCTGCCGCTATTTCTTGGCCTGATTGCGGCCGGTTCTGAGTTCTCAGTTCCCGGTTTTAACCACGTTATCTTCTCGTGTTTAAGCATATGTCGTGCGGTTGTCAGATGGGGCATTTCTAGGGGTTTTGGCCCCCAGAGGAAGAACAATGCGAAAGTGAAGAGGCGGCGGCGGCAAAGTCTCCCAACTTGCATGCATTTTAAATTTCGGGCAAAGAAGGAAACTTAGTCGTTGGGAGCCCAGAACGAACTTTAGTTGTGTTCCCGATTGTTAAACCCAATAACAGAGTGGTTCCCGAAAACCCTCCCACAACTTCTTATCGGGCGACATATCTGGAAATTTGTGTGTTTTACTCGAGAGGCCAAGGCAGGCCATGCCTCAACTCACTTGATGAGTAATAAAAAACCTTCGAAACGGGCTATTAAAATCGAAATTTGAGCAGGGAAGAAGCAGGAGCGAGGGAGAAGTGTCGCCCGCATTTTAAAATCGATAAAAGGAAAACAAAGTCCAATCAAAAATCGTTTATTTAACCCATAAATCTGAGACTTCTGGCGGGGAGTAGCACCCCGAAAGGAAGTGCCGGCAATGAACGTGTCTAAAATGCTGAGGGAGTTCTCAGCATTTCGATTCACTCGATTCACAGAATTTGCATTGACGACAGCAGCGAAAAGACGGTTGGGACGCCTTTATTTCAGTTGCCAATTTTGCCGAGTCTCGGCAACTGGGAGACGGGCTGAGAACTGAGACAAAGGAAAGCCGAACGAACGCAGAAATAAACAAAAAGTGTTTCACGCCAAAGCAAATAAACAAAACAAAAGCGAAACATAAACGAAGGCAAAGCAAAACAAAGAACTAAATTAGGTTTTCAGGGGACGAAGCCTCAAATACACTACCTGACAAAGTAATTGTTTGTTTGCACTCATTGATAAGATCAAGGTAATAACCATTGTTTGACATACTCATTTGTATACTGTTAACATTTGTCAATAGATCGGAAGCAATAATATAAGATTAGGATCATTTTACTTTCAGAAATGAAAACTTGCTTATCCTAAGATTATCCTATAAGATTGGTAATAGAACTGATCCATTTATAATCTTTAAACATTTACTCCAAAAAGTATCAACATATCACAAAAAAGTATCAGTTTCATCTTATAAAAGTATCAAATTTGGATAATGTTCTCTGAGAGAAATACTTTAAGTTTAAGTCTATAATCTTAATAAACCTACTTTTTTAAATACTATTGTTTGGGTATATTTATAGTTTAAAACTCTTTCATAATAAGTAAATTAAAAATAATACATTGAAGAGCGAAGACAAAAAGAAAGAGCAGCAGCTAGCCCGCACAGTGGTCAGATAAGGTGGCACAGTGGGCAAAATGCCAGAACGAAAAGCACATTCCATGGATGGCAGCTATGAGATAAGGCAACCCCGTTCCCGTTCCTGTTCCCGCTTCCATTTCGTGTGCTTAAAATATGGACTCCCGGCATCGAGCGAGTTGTCGATTTGCTTATCGTCCAAACGTTAAGTGTCGTCTGCTATGGTTCCATTACCTCCTCCACTGCCCTCTTTTCTGGCCGGGGGATCCGTAAAAAGTGGGACACTGATAGTACAATGCTTTGCCTGTTACCGCACTGATAACAAGCTGAATGGGTAGCCGGCGTGGGAATCCACCTCCCAGTGATTCACGACCGGCGAAACTTGTTAGCGCCTCAATTTGAATGCTACATCGCGGTATGATTGCGCCAATGAGCATGACTAAATAAGTGAGGAACGTGCGTTTCTCCCTCTTTGCCAATTGGTTTTGAATTGGAGAATGTCGGCGGTTGCTTCTTTGCTACTTTTTCCACATCTTCCAGCAGATACTCTCCATGGTCGTGTGTCGCAATCTGGGGTCGCCATCAACGTTGTCGGCGTCGTCAACTCTGGGGTCTGATTATCATTCCGAGTTTGTTGCCTTTGGCAGCCATCTCGATAGCAGTTTGGAACAGGGTATCGTGTATCCATTGGCTTTGTGGGTTATTTTGTAGCAAATATATAGGGGAAACTGAATTGACTTAGTAACTGCTTAAATAAACTTTATACTAGACCCACTTGTTGGCATAAACTACCTAAAGAATCAATAAAAGCACTTTTTAATTAATCTTATTTAAATCAATTCATGGCATACTAACTGAGCACCAATTAAGTTATAAATCTCCTTTGCTTTTAAACCATTTAATTAACCAATTAATCGTTTTTAGCTTTTACTTTTAGCTTTTACTTCGCTCTTTGTATATCCAGTTTATTATTTCCGAGGCCTCACTGTTTGCCCAATTTACCCTTTCTTTTCTTTCTTTCTGGTTTTATGGTACATTTGGTTTTTTTGTTGGGGTTTTTTGTTTTTATTTTCTTGTGCTTTTAGCTTTTTGCTCTTTGGGGCAGCAGCAAAAAATCTTCACATTCTTTGAGCTTCGGTTCTATAAAGTCTTTGGAAGCCGGTCCCCGGTTCTTATTGCCACTCTGTGTGTGTGTGTGTGTGGAGTGAGCTGCTGTTTTTCTGCTGCTGCTCCCACTGCTGATGCTGCTTCTGCTTTTGCTTCTCAGCTCTGCTCTTACAGCTTTCTTTGCCGCACAGATTTATGCAACTTTTGTTGCTGCTAGTTTTTATTTAAAAATATTTACTTTTACGACTTTTTGCAGGCAGCTCTGGGCCCTCCATATGCGAACTCACATGCAGTTCCATTCAATGTCAACTGCAGAGGCAGCAGCAAGAACAATGTGCGTGCTGTTCTTGCAAGCGTCTGACGATGATGATTCATAAAATATGCGACTGCAGTCGGACGACTATAACAGGAAAATCAAGTGGAATGTGGCACTGCAGCTGCAGCAGCTGCTCCCCGCCCCTGTCCCTCTTTCACCCCCTATTCGGAATATATGGTATATATATAAAATATATACACAATATAGTTGCGGGTGAGGCGACGACGTCGCGACGCTGCCGAAATCGCAAACGAAGCGCTGCCTGCCTGCCAGCAACGTCGCGAGTCGCGACGTCAGCTGACACAATGGTACCCATTGTGCCGGGAACAGTGGGCATTCGCAATAAGAACCGAGTATAAATAATTTATACTTGGTACAATTCATCAATAAATACAATTTGTGAAGTTAAAAACTAATTGGTCAAAGAAATCTCTTATAATTGTTTTTAGCTCCTAAATAGTTTTTCCTCACGGATTCTGATGAAGGATTATTAGACTTCCCACGGAACATCTGTTTACCCTATCCTGTCTGCTTTTCTCTAACAATATCTCTGCATGTTTTTCTTTTGTTTAGTTTAGTTTTCTTATAATTAAATTTGGGACCTCACTGTAAAGAAGAAGATGAAACGAATGGAGAACAGACGAGCACGGTCGCCAAAGGCAACATTGCAGTATAAATATCTAAAATCTTGACGTTTTCAATTCGAATAAGTGGAAACTAAAGCTTAAACTAGTCTGGAGGGAATAGCCCAGAGATTATATAAGAAGAAAAACTAATAAAAAATATTCCTTCATCTCTGTTGTCAACTGAACTAAATTTTCATTAGATGCTACTTGATTTGGGTGAATCATTTCAAATTCTGTGAAATATCTTGCTTGTGTTTAGTGCTCGTAAATCCTCAAAGTGATGAAAAGCCTTAATAAAAAAGAATAGTTTGTCGTACATAATATCCATAAAATTAGGCCAAATGATAATAAAAACCAATAACAGAAGCCATAAATTTAGGTTGCAATCCTTAGGGATTACAGGTAGGAGTTCTAAACTTGAAATGGGCTTTAGAAAAGTGTAAAATAATAATGTAATGGCTTTTTGTTTAATCCTTATGATTTTAAAATTAGTTTTTTTTATTTTTTTTAAGAGTAGTTTTCAGCTGTCTATAAAATTTGAGAGAAGTCTATTTGCTCATTAAATCCAATAAGATTTTGGTCGATTTTGTGCCCATAATCTGCTCTCGAGTCAAACCAACTCCTTGAAGGACAAAACACTGATTCTCACCTGGGAATGCTAATCAGGTAGCTGAGCAATCGTCGCAGATCCTCCGGCTTCAGTCGATCCCTCCGCGGTGTGGCGGGAAAGCATAGAAGCGGCCGGCCCCAGAGATCCCTGCCGCCGGTGAGGAAGACGACGCGCTCCTGGAGCAGCGTCAGCAGATCCCTGGCCCGCTGGCCGTCCATTGCGGCAACGGCGACGGCGGCGGCGGCAGCAGAGGGTTAATCGGAGCGGCGATGCGATGCGGTGCGCCGCGGGTTAATTACTATTCGTGGGAAATAGGAGGAGCAACGGGCAGCCAGGCAGGGGAATGGTCTCCGATTTTAAGCCAAGGCTGGCCACTGCAGCATAACGAATTCCAGTCTCGAATTTCACTCCGCAATGTCGGTATTATTTTTAATATTATTATTATGATTCGCTGCTGTTTGTTGTTGTTATTGTTTGGCCTTTATTCATTGATTTTCGCAAATTTCTCGCTGGCATTTTCATGGTCACTCTCTTTTGATGTTTGTTTTGTAGAAAATGTGGGGGAAAACATTGGGGAAAACAAGGGGGAAAAGCGCAGACACAAATTAGCAAATGGTATTTATCTTCTTTCTTCTCCTCTCCAACTCTTTTCTTCTCTCTCTCCTTTTTACACTTTATTTGCATATATTTATTTCTGGCCGACACGCAGTTTCTTCGTGGTTTTTATTTTTAAAAGTGGAGTTTTTTTTGGTTTTTATCTCCTCGTCACCCTCGCGTTTTTCCCCCTTCGATTTTTCTTGGGTGTGGGAGCGAGAAGGAGATACAAACAGACAACCACACACGCACACACACTCGCCAGCAAGCGGAAGGTGGCAAAGAGGAAAAGAGAGGGCTAGAGTGGGAGGATGGTAAAAGAGGCGGGTGGGGGAAGCTGCACATATACATAACACATATATTCCCGTAAAATGTCGTAAATCATGTGAAGCCGCTTCACAAAAAACATAAAAACATAAAAAAATATATCTTTGCTCTTATTTTCAAGAACACAAACGCACACCCACACACACGCACATTCGCACATTCACACGAATAAGGCGGATTTTGTTGTCGTTTCTGCTTTTTAATTGCCAATTTGTAATGTTGAATTAATTTTAACACAAACTCCAGCACAATCTCACACACATACGCGCAAGGCTCTTATATACAGCCAGTATATACATAAATATATATATCACATCATCCGCAAGAAGTAATTGATTTTTTTCACTCGCGCTGTTGTTTTTGTGCGCTTTTTTGTTTAGCTATAGCTAGATAGAGGTGCAGGAAACATCAGTGGAGACATCGATGTTTTGTAAAGTTGTAAAGACATCGATGTATATTTTTGACTATCGATTTCTTGAGTCATCACTTTTTAAAAAAGAAAAACTGAAAGAGAATAGGGGTTTATTATTTGTCACGCTTTTTATATAACATTAAGTATAATGCTTACTTAATTCATTTGGAATTAAAGGGCTTGGGATTGGTGGTGCATAAGCCCATTAAAAGAAGTTATAACAAAATATTTGTTTGTGCAACGTCCTGCGAGTCGGAGGGAGCTTTTAGCAAAGCGGGACAAATCGCGTCAGATCATCGTACCCATCTCAAGGTAGACGTGTTCGGCAACTTAATGTTCATAAATAAAAAATGTGAAATCTTAAAAAAATAATACAAGAATTAATATTAAGGATCTCTAATATGTTTTGGTTAGAGTTACGTTAAGTTCAATTTTTGTAATTTAAATTCAAATTTCTTTATGAATTTAAATTTGTATTTAATAATTTTTAATTTAAAAAAAATTTCGATAGACTATGAAAAACATCGGTGTGTTCATACATCAATGTGTTTGCTCTTCTAATAGCTAGATAGCTGATATAGCTTTATAGCTAAACGTTTAAAATTTTCAGCTAGATAGCTGAATAGCTAATAGAGATGTCAAAACCCCGACGGTTCTGGTACTGGCGATAGGATCGATTGTTTCACAGCTGGGTACCCCTAATTTAAACATACGTAATGTAACTACTTAGTGTTAAAAAACGCCAGCAAACTTAACGTAAGAGTGCTTTTTATCACACGAGTTCTTTGCTTATTATCTTACTTCAAAGAAGTGAATGCAACAAATTGAGCTCTTAATTTTCAATTCAACAATTTTGTTCGCATATCAGAATAATGAACACCAAATGTTCAATCTATGGAGATTTCAAACATTTTATTATTGAATGAGTCTAATTTAAAAATAAAACTATATTATGTATACTGAAGAAAGTTGTACATAATTGCCTTTAGTGCCCTCCACGATTTTGTACTGTGCCGCACTCTAGTGATGCTGAAAACATCGATGCATCGAGCTGAAAAGTATCGATATATTGGTATTTTGATATATTATCTATTACCCTTCTATTTGGTCACACTCGCTCTTTGTTTATTTATTTTTTTCGCCAAATTGACTTCCAGTTTTCTGCAAACATTTTACGCAAAATCAAGAACTCGTTCCGAAGAAGAAGCAAGAAGCAACGCCAGCCTCCAGCAGCAACATCCCCCACCGCCACTCTCTCTGCCAGCTGCTCCTCTTCCTTTAACGACGCTGCCTCCGTCCCGCGGAGCACCCTTTTTTCGCGGGAGGAGCCCTTGGAAACGGAGGATTCCGCGAGGAGAATGGAGAGCAACCTAACGCGAATCATTCGGGAGTCGCCGAAGCTAAAGCTCAGCGGCCAGCTCAGCAAATACACCAATGTGATGAAGGGTGAGTTGGACAAATGTATCCCCGGGTTTTTATCTTATCTTGGCTCTATTTGGGAAGTTTATTTAATTGCTTCTCGTCTATTCAGGCTGGCAATATCGCTGGTTCACGGTGGATGCCAAGACCGGGTCGCTTAGCTACTATCTGTGCGACTCCTCGACGGTGGGCGATGACATTGCGCCATCGCCACATGTCTTGGCCAGCGCACCGCGCGGCCAGGTGCAGCTGGCCGGCGCCGTGGTCTATCCCAGTGACGAGGACTCTAGGACCTTTGCCATTGCCTGTGCCTCGGGTGATACGGTGAAACTGAGGGCCAACGATGCTCGGGCCCGGCAGGAATGGGTGGATGGCCTGCGGGCGGTGGTGGAGAGTCACATGAAGGCCATGGACATAAGCAATTCATCGCCGCTGCCGCCGAGGGAACTGCTGGCCGCCTCAGATGCCATGGTGTCCGCCCGCCAGGCCTTGTTTCTCACAGAGCAATGGTGAATATTTAAAATAATAAAAGTTATTACTTTTAACTCCTTCAACATCAAAGCAAGAAATCACCTTTATCTTATTAAATTCGAATTTAGGTTTAAGTTTTAATCTCCCTTTAAAAACCCGCAATTCCTCCCCTTGCAGCAACGCCTCTCTGGCCAGGGCCATTGAGAGCATCGACTGTGCTTCCTTCTCGCCCACGGATCCCGACCTGCTACTGCTCAAGGCGATCTCGATGGCCAGCACCCAAAGCCTGCACCAGTGCCTGGGCCTGCTCCAGCGGCATCAGGAGATCAACCAGCCGCCGCCCTCAGAGGCCGCGCCCATCGTGCTCTGAGAGCACGGCTCTGAGGACGAAGAGAGTTTCCAGTATCCATCTATGAAATAGAGCAATAAACACTAATGCCAGACCCTGTCGCGTGGAGTGGGTTGGCGGTAAGCTAGAATTAAAAGTCTTTTTCGGGTTGGGTTACTTTTTCAATGTTTTTATAAAATACTTTTGTTCGTTTTCAGTTTTCCATTTTCCGCATTGTTTAGCATTGTTTTTGTTTTCTTGGATTAATTAAAACATTCATTTCGACATTTAAAGTTAATTTGAACATAAAGTTTTGCACTAAAGTTGATAGAAAATGTTCGAGTTGTGGACAGATCGTACAAAGATACACATATCCAGGAGATTTATTAACTGCTAGCTCCGCCGTTTGTTTATGTTACATCCTACATCCGAAAAGTAATTCGTTAAGTTTCTTGTGGAACATCAAAGTCTATTTGGGGGGAATGGGGGATTACATAGAGATACTTATATACCGTGTTGTGGGTGTATATATATATATACGGGCTATGGCTATTGTAGATGATGAGTTCTTGCGTATGCAAAAATAGTTGTGTTATCGTAATTAACTCTTGTGTCTCCGATTAATCATCAATTGTGTGCGCTTGCCAAAACCCCAAAACGTTGCCGAAAGTGCTTGCCTAAAGGTGTCAACTTAACATACACATTTGTCCCTCCAACGAATCCTGCTGCGCGTCCCCTCAGCCAGACGGGTGCAGAAGTGGAACAGAGTCCAAATTAAGGCTAGAAAAGGCACTTTAGAATGGGGGATCTAGTGTTCAGGGGGAGGTTGGGGCGGGTGTGGGGATTCCAATAATCTCAAATCAAGTGCCACAAGTCCATGGACGACGGATCGCGCAGCAGTGTTCGTTGTACTTCAAAAATTTCGCTTCTAAATTTTGTCTAAAAATTTCGCTTGTATATAAATACGTTTTACAAAAAGTTCACTTGTTTCTTGTTCTTTTTACATAATTTTGTTTTGCGGTTTTTTCATCGCTGAATTTAATTCCGAAAGGCATTTTTTGTGAATTTTCGTTTTTAATTTGGTTTTTTGGTTTTTTCGTTTTTGTTGTTAAGCCTAAACATTAAATTTAGTTGATTCCATTTTGCCATCATCAATCTCGTTAATAATTTTGTACATTTTCCCTCTCGCTTGTGGTAAATAATAATAATACTAAAAATAATAATAATAATAATAATAGACTAAACAAGGGTCGGGCACACAATTACCAAGTTAAATCCGCTTAAACTCTTTTGATTTCGTTTACATTTAATTAATTAATTAATTAATTATGCTGCTTGTTTTTGGGGGCTGGGGCTTCGTTATCTGTTCTGTTCTGTGGAATGTTCCGGGTCTCCTCCTTCCGCTTCCGCTGCCGCTGGTTTGCTTACTAACTAAAGAGATCGATCGCTATTTATTTAGTTAGACTGCTGGACTATAACATAATAATACTTTCAATTTTGATTCAATAAGTACGCTAGGAATAGAAACTAGGTGTGGCGAAGATCGCATGGAGGAAATTAAAGGAAAGCGCGGGTCTATGTAATCCATATACCTTGATTAATTTCTGACTACTGAATAACAAATATATGTATTTTACTCATCATCAAAATGATTTTGGTGAATTAATAGTTTAAGAAACCTTTTTAAATGTGTTTCCTCCTTTACATTTAGTTAATATTTACATGATTTTTAAAGTAAAAAAAAATTGTGAGGGTTATAAAATTGAAGAATTGGTTTACTTTTGAAGAGTATTTAAAAGGATTGGTAGAAACTCTTTGGAGTTTCGAATTCCTTTTAAAAATATGTCTAAAAGTATGCAATGATGAAAGAAGATGATCAGGAAGATGGAATTTGTAGCATACTTTTAGAAAACTTTCAAGTTTATTTGAAGTTCTTAGATAATTTCTTTGGCCTTTCCGATATGATAATGAAACCTTTATAAAATATTCAGCGGTGCCAAATAAATAAATAGGGTTCAGAAAACGCTTAAAAAGGTGTCCGAAGCTTTGCTACAAAGTATTAAAGAAACTCTTACTTAATATTGCATAGTTTCTGACTTATGTTTTAAGTATTTCCAATCTCTAGTGATTTTTTTTGATTTTATTAAATAAAAAATAAATATATAAAAATGTTTAATATTAAAAATTCCTTGTTCTAACCAATTAAACAAGGTATAAGGAGTACATTTGCCGCGTTTTAGCTGCTGGAGCAGCTTCTGATGGACTTTAGATTTCAGTTGGCTTCGTCCTCCCCTGACACTCATCATACTTTTTATTTCTGTTACTTATCCCCTTTTTACTTTTAATTTTCCTCCTCATTTCATCATCCCTGTGTTTACTCGCTAGTGGTGGTAATTGGCTCCACCTTGATGCCACCGCCGCTCGAGGAGCTGGGCGCATCGGCTCCCGCTGCCGCCGACGCTCCTCCACCTGATCTCTCCTGCTGGGCAGCCACAATCCCGGCCGCCGCTGCCGCCGAAGACGAGGAGGATGAGACACTGGCACCGACCAGTTCGGCCAGATCCTCGGCGAAGAGGCGACTGGGCGAGAAGTCCCTTTTGTAGGCCATGTCCAGGCCGAGATCGCCGAGCGGCGAGTGCAGCCGCGGCGTTTCACTGCGCAGCGGACTGCCCTTGGCCTTGGCCGGATGCTGACCCACCAGAGAGGAGGAGGAAGCGGAGGAACTGGAACTGGCACCGAAACCGGACTTATGGGGCACCTGGTGGTGGTGCTGTTGCTGCTGCTGCTGGTGGTGATGCAGGTGCGCCGCCTGCTGCTGCTGCTGCTGTTGCAGGTGAAGCTGCTGCAGGTGATGGTGGGCCTGCTGCTGCTGCTGATGATGCGCTGCCGCCGCCTGCTGCTGCTGATGCTGCTGGTGGTGGTGCAGAGCGACGGCCATGCTGGGCGGCAGATTCGGCAGGAGGCCGGCGGGACCGCAGGGCGAGGGCGCATGCCTGGGCCCGGAGCCACTGCTTAGAGCCGGCGATATGCTGGCCCTGCCTCCGCCCGCTCCGGGTACCGAAACCGAACCGACGCCAACGCCCACGCCCGGATGGGGCGGCAGGTTGAACAAACCCGGCGGAACGGGCGGCGGCCCCGCCTCCCCGTGCTGATGCTGCACGGCCGCTGCCATCTGCATCTGCTGCCGGATGTTGTGGGCCACGGCGGCCACCGCTGCGGCCGTTTCCTGCGACATGTGCTGTTCCCCGCCGACGCCCGACTGGGGACCGCTGCCATTAGGACAGGCCAGCGAGCTCGGAGTCCCGGCGAGGGCGCCACTAGCGCCCGGATAGCTCAGTGGGAGGTCCTGCAAGGGAAACGCGGGCTAACCCGAGTACAGTTAGTTCGGTTCAAGGATCAAAGTCTCCGAATACACAGCGCAGCTTGCCGTACTGATTACCTACCGAGTGGCGACCGTAGGGCGGCATGTGAGCCCCCAAACTATCGTCTTTTATGTCCTTGGCATCGCGAAAAACCACCGTCTTGATAACGCCCTTGATGTGCTCATCGGGCCAGATGCCCAGCAGGATCCTCTGCGGTCTCCCACGGCCCTTGGGCCGCAGATCCGGACCGCCGTCGATGGAGGGTCCCAGCATATTGTGCACTCGATTGGCATACAGCACGAAGGTGGGATACGGGATGTCGTACTTGCGGGCAGCCTGCGACAGGGACAAGCCCTCCTTCAGCACGCTGAAGATGGCCTCCGCCATGGTCTCGGGGCGCCAGGACTTCAACGGGCCCCGCTCGCGGAAGCGCATGTGATGCATCAGATTCTGGTTGGTGTTCCAGCACTTTTGCCACATGGACTGCAGCTGGTACTGGTAGCTGTCTGCTGAAATGTCAAGTTAAAAGGAAGCCAGCGATCAGTTCGGCTTGCAAGTGCCTTGAAATAGTCGCAGTACAAACCTGCCAGCGTGGATCCGGTGGCTCCCATCCAGGCATGCGAGTTCTCCATCATTTTGGCCTGCGAACGGAAGAGTGGAAGTTAGATTCAAGAATCAGTAAAGTGAGCAGAGTGAGCGGATGAGGAGGAGACTCTGATGGGTGAGTGGTGCTTCAATTAATTGTGTGACTCGCTTTGGTTAGCGCTCGATGTGCCGACTCCTCTTGTCTCGTCTATAGTTCACTTTTGTGGCTCCCACAACCTCCACCCATTTGATTGACATGCAAAATCGACCTATTTTCGTTTAATTTCATTTTTTGCGGTTATATTTCAATGGGAAATATGGGTTTATCGTTTGTAACACAAAGCGGGTGGGTTTAAGATTTTAGGCTTCTAAAGGATATTATAATATTAATAAAATAAGTTTTAACCACTTATTCTTCGATCTTAAGATGAAAAATATCAATTTAAACTCATTGGAATTAAGACGCTTTCATATATTGCTGTTTATTTATATTTCTAATTAATATAAATTCTAGTACCGGAAATTATATTAATAATGTTTTTTTTAATATGAGAAATTTATTTTCTTATTTATAATTTAAATAAATTTAAATTCGAATCAATCTTGATTTATTCGAACCTTTAGATGTCTTAGGAGATTTAAATTTATTTGTCTAAAAGTCTGCCGTAAATTATTTGTTTTCGAAATATAAAACGGACCTAACAATTAGAAGATATTTCTGTTACACTTTGAATATATTCCATTATCATTTTCAGACTCTATTTCTGACTCTAGATATTTTCTATAATTTTTTTAGTGATATCCCCAGACCCTAGATATTATCCAGAATTTTTCTGTGGTAATTCTAAGGTCCTAGATATTTTCTATAATTTTTCTGAGTTATCTCCCCGACCCTAGATATTTTCCATTACTATTCCAAGGTATTTCGATTACTCTTGATATTTCATATAATTTTTAAACATTTTATGCTGACTCTGGTAATTAACCATAATTTGTTTTAAGAAACTAGCTGGTTTTAGATATTTTCCATATTTGTTTTTGGGTATTTCGCGGACTCTAGGTATTTTCTATAATTTTTCTGAGGCATCTCTTTGATCCTAGATGTTTTCCAAAAGTTTTCTCTGGTCTCTGGACATTTTCCACAATTTTTTTTAGGTATTTCACTGATTTTGGGTATTTTCCATAACTATTCTAAAGGTATTTCGCTGACTCTTGATATTTTCTATAATACTGTTTTAGGTATTTCGCAGACTTTGGAAATATTCTATAAGTTATTTTAGGTATATCGTTGGTCCTAAATATTTTCCATATTTTCTTTAGGCATTTTGCTGACTGGATATTTTCTGTAGTTTTTCTAAGGCATCTCCCCGACTCTAGATATATCCCAACGATTTTTCTGAGGTATTTCGCTGACCCCAGACGTGAATCCTTGCTAAATCTGTAGCACTTCTTATGCAGGCCCTGTTCTAATTCGAATTGCAACGGCAACGATACATTTAACTGGCTGACTGAACCCTCGAGTGGCGACTCCGTTGTCGTTGTTGCTCTGCGGTTGACTGTTTGCCGACCCCCGTCGAGTGGCTGGCATCGAATTCACTAATTGCATAACAAAGTAACATTTGCATATTGCTCTACATATGTTGGTGGCGTCGGCGGCGTCGGGATTTGGATCCACCTTGTCGATAACTTCATTACAAAAATTTCCATGCACGGAGTGCAGAGAATAAAAAAAAACAACACTCGCATCGCTCTGAAGTGGGTACACTGGCTCAGGTGGGCACTTGTGCCCATTTAGCGTTAAGTATTACTTGTAACTTTTTGCCATGTGACTGACTGAGAGTGCTCCTGTCGTGCCTCCGTGATCCTCCGCCTTCCCATGGGCCAGACAATGTTGCGATGTTCTCAGAAATCGTTGCCTAGCTTTATGGGCCCCGGACATGCAATGGATGGATTTACTTTTCGGCTCATTACGCCGCAAATTATATATTATTCACAAGTTTCTCTTTCAGTTTTTTCTTTTTTCTTTGCCATGCAAAATTGCTTTATTTGGAGGGGAAGGTGACTAATCCTTACAGTTTGTAGTCTTAATTTATCCGTTTTTTACCAGGTATTGCAGTGGCATGTGCAACTATTTTGCTGGTCAGAAGGTAATATATTATTAACGAGGTGCAATTACTTTTAAATAAATCTGCATTGTAATTAAAGTGTGACTCATTCCACAGCTTACCGTGCGTTTGAGGTTTCAGTGGAGTTGTTGGTTCATATTTTATTATATAAATATTTTTAGGGTAGAAAGCCAAAAAATCATAAGGGTGTCTAAGAGAAAGGCTTTACAAATTAGATATTTACTAAAGAAGTCAAAATGGGTTCAAATTTTTTAGAAATTATGTCTAAAAGTATATAAAACAAGAAAGGGATTTATAGGGTCGGAAATGTTTTCTTCATTGCGTTGCAAACTTCTGCAAGGCTATAAAAAGGTTTAAAGTAGAAATTTATTGTAAGTTTATTGCATTTCTTAATATTGTTACAGGATATCTAAAAACCCTAGCGATATCTTTATACCCTCCGATTGATTAATACAAGTAATCAAATATATTCTTACAACATTTTACTTAATCCCTCTAAAAAATCACTGCATTAACCCCTCTAAAGTTTCATTAAATACCATTTAGGCCCTTAAAAAAATGCTTTCAAGAATTCGTAGTTCCCCCTTTAAGTTGGCTCCTCTTAACTCATTATAAAGCCGTTTGTTGTTGCTAAATACTAGCGACTATTGAGACTAATCACGCTAATGCCCAAATCTGTCTCAAAACGCGGACGACAGATGGCGCTGCCGGGCCAGCAGGTGTGTGTGGGTGTTGTGTGTGTGTGCTGCTGTGCAGTGTGTTATCCAGCAGCTGCAGTAGCAGCAGCAGCAGTTGCCTTCAATAATACGCCACGCCAAATGCCAAATAATTTATTTATTATATGTGCAGCTGACCAAAGCTGACTGCAACACACACACACCCGCACATAGAGAGGTAAGGGGGAGGTGGGAGGTGGGAGGTACAGCGGCACACGGAGGTATATGGCCAGAGTCCTGAGTGAGATTTCATTACAACTCATTTGACAGTCTTGGTGCACTCGACGCTGCCAAAATGTCATAGCTGAGTGGCATGCAACGAAAGGGGGCTGCGGGGGGCTGCAGAGTAGGAATAGGGAGTTACCTAGTTCCAACCCACCACCCTACCCCCCAAACACAGGTCTCCTTTCCCGGCCCCTTGGCCCACAGTTGGCGGATTAGCGGGCACGCATCGCGCACAGCTCCTACACCACAGCGCCATCTACGGGGGGTACTCGATAGCTCAAACGTTTATTTTGTTATTTGTGGAGCTTATTAACTCCTAAAAAGCCTTAACAAATGTTTTAAAATTATAATTACCTATTTAAAATAAAGGGAATCTTGTTGCTTTATCTTATTTCATGAATCCTTTTCACGTTTTTCTTGGCGATAGCTTCACTGTACCCCATTTGTGGGCCTCAACACGAAATTAAGCGAAATGAAGTTGACCACGCTTCGATTTTGGCATCAAAGCGAACCGCTCCCGCTTACAGCTTGACCTCGCCTCTTTAGCCTCCCGTAGAATCACCCACCACCCTCTCTCCCTGCTGCACTTGCCGCATGCATTGTTAATACAATTGGAGTCCAACGTCAATAACCAAGTGCCACGAATGGACCATTAGTTGAGTTGAGCTGTGCCGCTCCGCCAGATGCGGGCACAGGTCTATATGGAATATTGCACACACACATCGGAGGTTGTGTGTAGTGTGTGCCTCTGCATTTATGTATTCTATATATAATTATAGGGCTTAGCGATTACTTGGCTTGGCGGATTCCTCCACTGCCCTCGAACAGCGAATTTAATCAGTTGATACAGGCAATGCCCACATGAAATGTTCAAGAAAAACTAATTTAAAGCGTATAAGATAGCAATAAGTATATCATGCAAAGACTTCGTGGAGATAGGTTCAATAATAATGAATAATCTTAAAGAGAAAGTTCTGGGAGTTTTGAAAATTTAGTAAAGAAAGAGTCAAAGTGGCATCTTTCCTTTTAAGTTGAATTTAAAGTGTATAAACTCTTGTAATGAACTGCCATTTGTGGGTTTTGAAAGGCTTAAGCTAGCTTGTCAATTCTCTAAGTTTCTTTAAGTAAAAAGTAATTAAATTGTTTGAAAACTAGAGTTTAGAATCTAAACAAATGTGATACCAAGCTGACAAATATCTCCTGCAATGTACTCTTTTTTCTCCAGAGTTTCTCTAAGAGATCGAAGCAGTCCAGGACCAAACTCCCTCCTTCAAAGGTCGTTCCGAGCCTCATCAAATTAGATTATATCAAAAATCGCTGGGGCGTTTTGCATCTTCCGCCATTTTCTGTCTGGCAACGCCTCCCCGTGTCAAAGAGCCGGGAAGAAGGCGTTCCGTGCGATTTTCACGCAATCGAAACCGAAACCTCTTTTTTTTTTTGTTGGAATCAACCTCTGTGCCTGTTTGGGGCAGGTTTAGGTTGAGTTCTCCCCCTTTGCCAAGATTACTGGCCTCTAGTCAGGCGTTAAGACCGCATCAATTGGGCGTGAAGGTGCACGGAGCTGGGGGAGAGTGGGAATCTCGCCCGAAAACAGTCCAAGTCAAGCGGCACTTGTGCGGCTCTCCTGTGGTCTCGGCTGCGGGGTGGCTGCCACAATATCTGATTCGCTCAAGCAACAAGCCTCAGCCGCCGCAGATTGGGACTTGAATTTAGTCTCAGTCTCAGTTCCCAGTGGCAGATTCAGTGCCAGGACCAGGACCAGGACCCGGACCCAGACCCAGTTGTCCTGGCAATGCAATTTAGCCAAATTCACAGCAGGAAACTCTCCGCCGGAAAGGCGAGGGCAACAAATTCTCTAATGTCTAGTGTGAGGAGAGTGCGAGACAAAAATAAATAAAGATGGTAGCATTGAGGGTATGGAATAAAAGATACCCAGTGTTGAATATTTTGGAAATAATAAGGGTTAATAGTTTATAGACTCCTTTTATGAGGAATTTAGCAAATAACATAAATAAGGAGCTTAATAAATATTTTAAATAAATATTGAAATATTTATCGCTAAAATATCGATATTAAAGAAGAATTTTAAAAAGAAATTTATTTTAGTTTATTTAATTCTCTATTTACATTGACAAATTTCTCAAAAACATCTTCAAAAATGAATTGTTGATAATAATGATAGATTCAATTATGCAAAGTCTCTCCTAGGGATGAAATCGAGAGAAGGATAGATAATTAGATAAATCGAAATTTCGTAGACATTTTCTATAAATATTTATCGTTAATACTTCCTTCACATAAATCTAAGCCCCATCATACTAATCTACCCTATCTTCTACTGAAAACCGCTTAGAAAAAAAGAGAATCGAGTTTGCCGGGAGGTGGAAACGCATTTCCTCCCCCTCCCAGTATGGACAGATTTTCCTCTGCCCCTTTTTTTTCAAGAAATTCCCAATCTTTTGACGCTCAGGAAATTGTCAAGTGCCGGTGCCAAGTGTGTGTTCGGGTGGGTGGCCGATTGTGTGCGGGTGTGATTGGGTTCGTGTTTGTGTAAAACCGAAAATTAATTAGCGTGAAAAGCATTATTGAAAGCCAAGTCAAATGGGCTGAAAGAGGGAGGGAAAGAAGGAAATCTGTGCTGTGCTGACAAAAACTTGCATTAGTTTTTGGGGCTAAGCCAGAGTCGAGCTCATTTCCTTAAAGGAGGCAGGAAGGAGCTCATGTGGTTTAATTTGATTTAGTCGCAAAACTTGCAGCCAATACTCGACTTCATTAAAATTCTGCAGCAACTGAATCAAAATCAACTTGGGGCCCCGGTAGTTTTTGGCGCGCACTTTGCTACTTGAAACATCAATTACAACGCGCGGGGGGAGGTGGGGTGTTCCCATTTATAGGAATATATTTCCTATATCCTCTCCAGCACCCTCCAACCCCTGGCCACTGCCATCTCACGATATCCTGCAATGCTCAGCCCTTAGGCACAGCCAACGAGTCGTTGTGAAGTGTGCTAGGATTTCACTTGAAAACTGCAATCAAGTGAATTTTGATATATACATATTCACAGAGGAAAAAAAATTTAGCCACTAAAGGTTATGATGAAGGCTATAACATATTCAAAAAAATTACACACTTAAAGGGAAGTTATAAAAGAGAGTAAAGAGCATTTAATCAGTTTCAAAGTTGATCTTAAAGTTAAATCCTTTCTTTTTCTTTTAAAAGTAGATTAAATAATCGAAAAAATTTAGTCATATGTACTTTTTCCAGTGTACTCACACACATATATGCAAGTGGAAAAACTTCATGGATTTAATAATCAAACCATTCGATGGTTAAAATGTTCCTCGAGCCGCTCTCCACTTCCCTCATCGAGCTTTCTCCGCCCTCGACTTGTTCGTCATTTCCTGTACAATTTTATTATATTTCATACATAACTGTTGCCCCGTTTTTAGTCCTTCACCCCCTAGCATCCCCTTTCCCCCTATAAATATACATATATGAACGGATATAGCCCGGCGATAACAACAACAAGAACACGAACGAACAGCAACCGGCGAACGTTAGCTGTAAAATTTATACAAAATACAAATCGTTCGCTACATTATGAGAAATACAGGAAGGGGGTGTGGGATCGGGGGTTAGGATAGTATTTGCTCATATGTTTGTTGCATTTAGCATTCGCTCTGGGTGAGTGGAAATAAAGGAAAAATCAACGAATGCCGAGCATGGAAGTGTTCAATAAATTTTTACCGCTGAGTTAAGCTCGAATGGGAACCAGGGGATGTGAATACTACGAAAAGGGTTCAGTATTTGGCCAAGGATAGAAGGGGTTTTAAATTAGCATTTGCTTATTGAAAAATATTTGGAAATCCATTTAAATAAAACAAATAACATGGCAAGGTAGTAAACCATTTTGGGGAGTATTTCATAAATAATTGGACTTAAAAGCCAAAGAAGAAGCCATAATTTAATCAAGTTATTTGGAAAAAGAGAAAACAAAATGTAGTTTTTATTAATTACAATGTAGCTTTAGTAAAAATATGTAATAATAATTTTTCTAGGCTTTTAAACTAAACAACAAATTAATAGAATATGGCAAAGCTAACCAATATCTCGAAACTTTATAAAATTTGATTATTTTCTTCCAAGTAAATATTAAATAAAATTAACTGTATTCAACTAACGGACCTAATTAAAAAATTTTAATTATTTAATAAATTCCTCGAGTAAAATTCCCTATTTTTATTTATTTTCAAACAAATTTTTACCCTTCGACTAGACAATGAAGCGTTTACCTCAACTTCCTCTATAATTAAAGTTGGAGCCGACTTTTTAGCTTGATTCAAATGCGTTTTGCATTTTCCAGACTAATTGCGGTAATCACGCTTAGCCAATCTGCATTCTCTATGCTAAAACTGGAAAAAAAAAACTTTAATTTTGCTGTGCGCACAATTTTTTATCATTGTTTTTGTTAAAAACTGCAGTAATTTATACATCGTGCATGGAAAAGCAGAGAAAGGGAAAAAGTTTCGCCAAACGCAGGCTAGAATGGAGTGGAACGTGGCTGGATTGCATTGGCAGCCGGCGATCAATCGACAAAATAATGCGTTAACTTTTACGTAAAACAAACAACACAGCCAACAAACACACGCAACTTTCCAACAGACCAGAAAACAAACCAGAAAAAATACAACAAAAAGGATATCAAGGAGCTGGAGGAGCAACTTTCTGCAACTCAAAACAGGCGGAAAAAAGCGATTAGAAAAAAATTATTGCCGAGGCCTCGATGGCTGTAGAAAAACCGAACTGAAAAAGTTTAAAATATCGCTAAAAGTTTAGACACACGCAGATATAGTACGCATTTTATAGTTCAACTTTGCAATTACTCTGAGGTTTCCCTTTTCTAAGCGGTGATTCAGTAGGTAATTAAAAGTTAATAATTTTGATTTGAAAGTTATAGAAAGTGCTGCAAGACTTAGATTGAATTGCAGAGATTAAAAGGCATGTTTAAGCCCGGAAAATATGTAAAAATATCATTAAGAGAGACGGGATATGTATAATATTGATAATGTTTCACTCTCTACTTAATTTGATTGATGGTTCCCCATTAAAACCCTCTACTTAATTTAATTAAAGCCTTAATTTATTCTAATAGACCCAAAACTATAGCTCTCTTGAATATAGCTACCCCTAAATGATGGATTTGCTAAATCTCTCCGCTTAATACTTGGCTAACATCCAGATTTCACTAATTATGCACTGACCATCGAAACTCCAGTCAAATCAAATCCCAGCCATGCGCAACTAAATGCCAATTAATACGAATATCCATAAAGAAAAATAAATTCAATTATTGGCAAATTAAAATGTAAACAAAACGCGGCCAGATTCGGTATCGGTTTCGTTTCGGCCGTCATAAATTGTGGCACCTAATAAATTGACACTCTGTCATTGTGCGGCATTTACAGTTTATAGAACGAGTGCAATATTGAGATATATGTACATATATGTGTGTGTGTGTGTCTGGCTTTGGCACCCCTAACTCCCTTCCAGCCCTTGGAGGCCGTTCAGCCGGTCATCCGACCCTGGCAGGGATGTTGGTTTCCCCCCTTTCTTTTTTTCTGTATTTGTGCCACACTTGCAGGCGCGGCTGCATGCAACAATTGTGTGTGCAGCCAAACATGAAAAAAATACCAACAGCCAAAATGCAAAATCCACCCCCGACTCCAGATGGGGTGGCTGGAAAAGCCTCCTCGATGCTCTTGTTGTTGTTGTTGTTGCTGGTGTGGTGTGTGGTCGAGTTGCGGTGCACCGCAGCGTTTAAAACGGTTTGCCAGTCATTTTTTCACATCATTGATTGCTTATTAGATTATAAACCGCGCCACTGCCTCCAAGCCCCTCTTTTTTATTTCACATTTTATTCCGCTGATGGCACGTGCTCTCCTAATGTCCTGCCAACACAACATCGCAATCAGCATCAGCAGAAAAAAATATACAAAAAATTAAAGGGGAGTATCCTGCATCTGTTGCAATTTGCGCGCCCGAAAATAGGCAGCAAAATATTTTCTGGCATGGCTTTGGCATATTTTTTACGGCCAGGCGACCATTAAAGATGCGTGATTTATAACATCGGACAGGATCTGTGGCCACTTTTGGCCGGGGCTTTGTGTGTGCATTTTCGTGAGGTGAACAAATAAAAATATATAGCCTGGAATTCGGTAGAGTAATTGAAAGAGTTGCCACCGAACAGGTGTTAGTTCATGAATCAACAGTGTTTAAAGTAGAAGCTTTGAAAGGATTAAGGATAACAAATTATAAAAGAAGTAAAGTTATATCCCTCAAAATCAAAGCCAGATAGAAATTCAATACAATTCTTAAGCCCTCTCTTATATTTACATACTTTTTACTTTATTTTAGGCAAATCTTCGACTGGAATAATAAGAATAAAAACATACAAAGTTTATGTTGAACCCTTTAAAAATATATTTATCAAAAAATTACTAATGAATTTTTCTGTAAAACAATCAAATCCCTATCTAAGCCAAATAAAAATACAATACAATTTCGAATCTCCCTCTTATATTTATACATTACATTAGAAGCTTTGACAGGATTAATCACAAGAAATGTATTAAGTTATTAAAGTGCGACCCTTGAAAAATATATATATCATAAATTGTCTTAATAATTCTTGTAGTAGACAATTAAAACCCTTTGAAAGCCTGATAAAATTCCAATAAAATTCATAATATCCGCCTTGTATTCAAATATTTTTAGCTGTTGCCTCGTGGCGTCTTTCGCCAACTTCATTTATATAAATAAATTAAAATATGCAAATGCACATAAATCTGAAGGGGGGCCGGGTAAAAGGACAGCCCTAATTTGGGCCTGCTCTTCTTCTAGAGTTCTGATTAAGGTCTTGCTTTACCTCTGCGGTTGCCTGTCTGTCGACCCAAGACTCTCAGCTCCTTATCTCACCTCAATTTTATGTCTGAGAAATGGCGTATCGTCTGCGAGAAAATGTCTACCCCGAGAGCATGGCTAAATTTAATTTTAAATTTTATGTGCGCACATCAAAAAATCCTTGGCGGGGTTGTCTCTTTGCTCGCTGAGAAAGTTGTGTGCCTGGCCCTAAAATATGAAAAACAATTAAGCCGCCGTCTGGGCTCTAAACTTGGGTGGGTTAAGAGAAACTCCACCCACTGTGTGGATGGCAGGAAAATGGCTGACTGGCTGCTTGGTTGAGTGGCTCGGTAGTGGTTCATTTTCATTCCCAGTGCAACATTCAAATGCTGCAACAAAATGAGTATTATGTATTTCAATTCATAATGAATTATTCAACATTCGGTTTGCATTTTTTATAAGACAGCGACGAGCGCGAAACTTCACCTGGGCAAGGGGAAACGGGCCAGAGACAAGACACTTGCACTGCAATTTGGCCATAAAACGAAACGAACAACGAAAACCAAAATAACAGCGCAACATCAGAGAACAACGAAGGCCAGACAAAACTGACACTGGCATTCTCCATTTCTCCACCGACTGCCTCTTCGGATTCTCAGTCTCATTCTCGTCCTACCTGTCGTTCAGCAATAAAATTTAATAAATTATTTACGCTGGCAAAATGCATATTTGTTGCATCGTCAGAGTGGCAACGAGCCGAGATTTTCTTAAAGTTTCGGGCAGCTCAATAAGTTTGCTAACAAAATTTACACCTGGCAAAAATCTGACACTGAATCGGGGGATTTTCTGAAACAATTTATGGAATTCCATAGATTTGAAGTAATCTAATTTTCACTGAAACAATATTAGGAAGGTTTTAAGATTTATTTAGATTAAAAACTAATTTTAAGCTCAAAAACATTTCAAGTGTTTGGCATAGTAACTGTTTCTTGGCCCGATTTTCCGGCTAATGGATGGGCGGCATTCGCAAAAAAGTTTGCTTTCGTTAATCTATGCAGGCGGCGGGGTAAAATTATTTTGCATACTGGGTGCAAGACATTGCAAGGTGGAGCAGTGGCCGTTGTTGATGTTACCTGCACCTCTCCACCTGAATGTAATATTACCGAGTTGGTCTATGGTCTATGGCTGTCCGTCAGTTGGTTTGTTAGCTGGTTGGCCGCTTTCGTTGCCACTTTTCAGGTCATAAGACGTTACGCTGAAAGCTCCCCCCGAGTCGGAGTAATATGTAGGCACTTTATATGTGTACTTGCAACATTTCGTTCTATTTTAAAGACATTTCATGTTGTTGCCACTGCCGACGTCAGCTCTTGAGATTGGCACTTGATTGGCGTATATTTCCTGTTGCATATTTAAGTTTTAGCTTAGTTTTCGTAGTCTCGCTACCGCCGCCGAAACCGATAAAGTTTTCCAAGTGCATTTCTATTTGTATAACCAACAAGGCTTTCCAAACTGGCTCGGGGTTTTCGAGGGGTTATTTTTGTCCTGGAATACTCAGAAAAGTGGAAAATCAAAGTGGCTGTTTAAATGAATTTTTAAGGAGGTTATTAGAGTTGAAATTATTATTATCGATTTGGTAAGAATTGAACATTAAATTGGTTAGGAATGGTGGTAAACAGAGTCTAAGTAACTATGTATTTTGAATTTTTCCCCTTTAACTCCCCTTTTTCATAACGAAAAGCGATTTCTTTTTTTTTTTGGGTTTTTGTTAAGCTCATTTAATTAAATAAATGCAATAAGTAAGAGCCGTATGCATTGACATTTCATCTGTCGCGTAATTTATAATTTCTGTTGCCATTATGGCGGTGACTACGTCTCCGTTCCCCCCTTTGGCTTGCTGGCATCCCCTTACATTATTGTTGACTGCGATGCGAATATTTCGCATTAATATGGCGGAAAATCCATAATCGAATTATAGCTCTGCGGCTCTTTTGTTTACCATCTCGATGTGTGTCTGTGCGCCCTCAATGCCTGTGTGTGTGTTTGTATCGCTTTAATTGAATCCTTAACACTTTTGAGCTACTTACGTCCAACACGTTGCGTATGCGTAACTTGTTATTATTGCCGGCTGAATTGTTGTTGCCAGCATTGATCTAGGGCTGGCAAACAATCGAAAGGATTTTAAATTAAATAAATTGCGGCATTTATAAGCTGATCGGATCAATCAGCGGATTATTGAGGTGATTTATTAATTGAGGGAGAGTTTTTTGTAGTATTTACTTGTATTCTTTATAGCACAATCATTTAAAAATAAATAATTAATGTCTGTAATAAAATGTAGGTGACAAAATCTATTATTTATGGAATACATTTTTCTGGTTTGTTTTTTAATGTAGAAACTCCTTTGGATAATTCCCTTCATTTATACATTTATTACCTACAATTAATAAGTATTTACAAATACTATTCACTGTTTAAGCCTTTAAATCCGACCTTATTTCATATAAAAAATCCTTTCTATATTCTCTGCTTTTATCTGTGTTTTTATATATATTCCCATCACAATTCTTTTTGTTGCATCCCTGAACCGCTGACTCTTTTCCGATTGATTTCTCTGCTTTCAATAAACTGAAACAAACAATCACTTTCCCCCTTCAGCAGCAGCCGCTTCTGCAGCCGCCTTTTTTTCCCCACCAATTTCCATGCAGATCCAGGTTGGTCCTGCCCGCCATTCGATTATTTTTATATATATTGCCACACGCAGCTTATTGGCATATTGACAATTACACGGGCGATACATATAAATTAAGCAAACGGCAGATCGGTTGAAAGCGGCGGAAGATGGGGGCTTTTTGGGCGGACTGACCAGAGACGTCGACTGCTTGATGTGGCTGACCAAATTTAATTGACAACTTACTGTTGCATTGACCAGAAGGGAGTGGTTGCATCAGCAGGGAGGGGCTGGCGAAGAACGAGCCGGGCAATCTGTCACAGCTCAAAGATACACTCTCTACTACAGATGCATGCATGCACCTGACCCCGGGCCCAGGTTTACAAATTAAAATTCAATATTAACGACTCATGCCAGCAACAGCAACAGAGACATCCATGAACAAAAAGGGATATATAAAAATAAAATGAAAATAATTTAACAGCAAAAACAGCAGCTGGGCCGTGTGGCCGATGATGGAGTGACTGCCACTGAATTTCCATAATCGCAGTGACTTCATAAAAATTAATCTACGGTTTAAATATAATTGCATTGGGGAAGGTCTGGGGCTTAAACAAATTGTGGAATAATGAAGCCGAATTGGTGGAGATCGATTTCTTAAAAAGCTGAATTAATAGAAAATATCAGTATAAGTCTATTAAAGACAGTAACTTTATATAAATAACTTAAACTTTTTAAGAATCTTTTAAGAATTAATCACTCTTATTCATTATATTTATCCAAAAGATAGCTTCGAATTAATAGATTAAAATTATTATCAGATCTCCTTTTTTAAAATATTCTATAAAGAAAAATGCCCCTTTTGAGTTCAAGCCACCTTGCAACTTCTTCAATTAATTTTTCATCGAGACAACTCCGTGTGACAGAAGTATAAAACTCAAACACCTCAGGATGTCTGTTTCTTTTACACTTTTTCTTCCTTCCCTCGAAGTGTTTGTTTGCGGGTAAATATTTTTAATACGCGTCGCATCCAACCGCAATACAAGGCAATTAAATATTTCGAACCAGAGACAGGGCAGGGACTTTGCCCCACCGCCCACTTTCCCGCACTCAAAGTGAGGCAGAAAAATGTCCGGCGGCGTAAAAAAAAAATATATATAAAAAAGCGAACAGCAAACAGTTTATCCTGCCCCTGCTGCCAGCTGGTGGCCGCGGTCGAATCCTGCCTGTTCTGCCTCTGTTTCGGTTTCTGTTCAGTTCTGCTCTCTGTGCCATCCGACATCTGCATCTGATTGTCGCTATCTTTTTGTTTTTTCAACGGCTCTTGTAAGTGGTATTTTGTGAAGTTTAAAGGTATATAGTAATTATTATAATTAAGAAAAATTACGGATATTTTATGGATTTAAATGAGAAATCTATAAATATATTAAGCAGCCACAGGACCTTAACAAAAAAATTCTGCAAGAAAATTATCAAATTATATTTATCTCTCAATTAATGTATATACTTTTTTAATTGTTACTTTATATTCCTCTGCCAATACTTGGGGTCTTTTACACAGTATTTCCCTTTCGTTGAAAGTCCAAACCCATAGCTTTTCCTTGTTTTCCCCGCCTTTTGTCCTTGCTGCCGGCTGCGGCGACTGCGGCGGAGTTGAATTCGCATCCGCAGTCGCTTTTGCATTCACGTTGTCTTTTGTTTTAATTGGCGGCCATAATAATCAAATAATTTGTTTATTGAAAACATTTTTTACAATTATGTAAACAACAAATTGATATACGAAATGAAAAATCGTTTCACTTGGCGATGGCAATATTCTTGTTTAATCGTCTGCGGATTGTCAGGTCGCGAGAAAGGACCGCTGTTATCCTTCCTCTCTCTTTGGGTTCGGTAGGGAATGCAATTATTATAATAATGCCTGCCCCGGATTTCCCCGCCTGATGTTCCTGCCCGGAAAAACACCCTTTCCAACTCCCCATGGCTGCTGCAGCCGTGTTGTGTCTGGCGTCAAATGTCGCACTTTCGGCTGGCGTGGAAAATTCGTCGCGTGTCGGATGCCTCAAGTGTCAAAGTATGCGGCGGATGATTAAAAAATTCCTGTCCTGCGGCATGTCCGGGGACAGGGAGTTAATTAAATATTTATCGGCAAATTATCAATGCAGCGGATGCAATTGATTTGTGTTATTACTTAATGAAGACATCCGTGGCCCCATGTCCCTTCCCTCCTTCTGTGTTAACTGAGGCGTGTTGCCTACTCTTGTTCTGTGTGGAAATTCGTTTTAAATTTTAACTTCATTAGGCTTGAATTGTAGTTAATATTTATATAGGAAATTAAATATTCTTCAATAATTTTTATTCTTATTTTTTTATTTAATTATTCACATTTACGACTTAACTTCTTGTCAGTAAATGTGAATAAATCCTTTTTGGATATTCATTATTAAAGTCATGTCTACTGATTAAGTTTTTATTTTTTGTTAATAATCAATATAAGAATAAAATATATTTTCTATATTAATAATGTTTATTTTCTTTGTTTAATTGCTTGTATATTTAACTTCTTGTCATTAAAGTCTTTCTATAAATAATCGCATCTAAAACTAAAGTTCTGCATAAATGGTTTTGTTATCTGAAGAAATTAATTAACCAAAAAGTTAATAATGCCTCATCGCTCTCTTTTCATTTCTTATTTAACTAATTTATTTTTTCCTTTTCAAGAAAAAGTTTTTAAGTTATTTAAAGTTGTTGCAGTATTCAAAACTTAATTTGCTTGACTGAAATGGCTATTTATTAAACACCGCCGACTGCTAATTAAAAAATCACGCCTGCCCTCCCCTACATTGTTAAAGCCTCAATTTCCAATGGTTTTCCGCGGGACCGGAACCCGCAAAACAGCGAGCCAGCCGCGTCTAAGAGTCGGAGTTGCATGCTCTTGGAAAACGATTTTAATATCAAATTACAGTGGAAAGTATTCATGATGCATACGGCCCGGCAATTATCCAGCGCAGATTCGAAATAGTTTTAGTTTTTGGCTTTTCCACTTGATCGAATAAGCCCCCCTCTGCCCCACCACCACCTCAGGCGCCACCCCGGCACCGCCCCAGTTTGTTGCCCTGCCATGTGCCAAACAATTTGCCAGCTAATTTGTGCTATGCGTCCGGCATGGAGGTTTGGTGGCCCTGAGCCTTGGAGTATGGGGTATGCATTTGATAAACTGTCAGGGAATGGCAACTTCACTTTGGGCATATTTAATGAAAATGTTGCCAAATGGGTTCCACGGTGGGTGGGCAGAGAGGGGAGTGACGGCGGTGGACTGATTTTGACGTAACACTTTGGATGCGATTTGACATGACAAATATGTGCGTTGGGCATCGCAAACAGCAACAGCAACAAACGGGGCGGGGTTCCTCTCTGCCCAAACGGAATCATAATCATCATCATCGTCATCGTCGTCATCCTGCGGTGATTATCGTCATTATCCCTTGCCCCAGCGATGATTATGGTGCTTTGACTCTCTGGCAAGTCCTGGCTCGTCCTGCAGCAGCTGCAGCCTGCAACGTTTCGCATTTGCGCATTGCATGATTCAATAATGATTGAATTAATTGCGTTAATAACTGACACTAGGAGGAACCTCCTGGCCAGAGTCGCTCCTTCTCCATCTCCGCCATCTGCTTATCCACATCCTGTCCCGCTCAAAGGCGCTTTGTGTCACTGTTCGTCCTGCTGCACCTCTACCCCACATTCTCGAGCCTCCAACCTCCATCCTTCATCCTCCAGCCTCCATTCTCCAGCCTCAACTGTCTTGTTCGTCTTAAGTGTGCGCGTGGCAAGCCGTAGACAGAATCCGGGCTTGCAAATCGAATTTGTTGCTAAGTAGCCGCAGTCTTAAAGGGGCAGCCCCGCCGCTTGACGGGTTTCTACATATACATCTATGGGGGCAATTGGAGGTCTCGAATTTCTAATTTTGATTTGCGCATTACGCATACGCCGTGTGTGCGGCATGTGGTCTGCGTTGCATGCGCCTCCTTAACCCCTTTTGTGCTCTGTACGGGTCAAACTGCAGAGTTGAACCATTGTTTACCTGGATTTCTAAATTTAACTCAAGAATTGTATTGTTTTTGTATAAGTGAAATTAGTTAGAATTGAAAATGTTAACTTATTTGTGAGGCAAGGTGATCACGACTATTTATTCCTACTTGTTAAAGATTTTGGAACATTTAAAACCCAAATATTTTTGGCGTTAAAAAGTTCATTAAGTTGAGCTTAATAAAAAAAAAACATTGAAATTTATTTTTGCCCAGAATTTTCCCTTATTATTTCTAAGTTTATATTAAACTTTTTCTTTAAACTTAGACTTCTATCCTTTAAAACCTAAGATTTTATGCTTTACAAATAAGTCTTTAACAAGAACATTGAGATTTATTTATGCTATCATTATCTAGATAATATATTATTATTTTAAGGCTTCTCTGTTTTTGTATTTTAAGAAAATATAAATTATTTGACTAAATAATTATACTTTTAGACCACCATTAAACCTCATTTAATAATCCCTTCAAGTCAAGCTTTACTGCCTCTCCATGTCCAGTGAGTTTCTGCTACGCTTCGGGTTTTGTCTCTGGACACTTTGTGGGAGTGACAGTGGCAGTTCGTAGTTGTTGTTTGATTGATAACATGCGATTAATAAAATATTGAATGGAGAGCGACACCCGCACACCTCGGGCGCAAAATTTGCATGCGACATTTGCAGCAAAAATGCATAAATCACTAACCCACACACACACCCCCCGCCAGAGCCCGCAGCTAAATTTATAATAAATTGATGAGCCCTGGCCAGTTTTTGTGTGTTTCGGTTATTATTAGATGACTAATATAATTTGTTTATTTGCCAAAGCTCGCGCTCTCTCAGCACATTGATGCCTCCTGTCTGGCATTGGTTTTGATGGGAAAAGTTCAGGAATTTTTGCTACGAGCTTCTCTCACCTCTGACTTTGCGACTTTGTCCTTTGTTGCGTTTTAATCAGGCAAATGTATATGTTGTATATTAACATATGTATATGCATGTCGCAGTCGTCGTCGACGGCGCATCGAAGTATTTTTCGCGCTTTTGTATCAATGATAATTATTTTTCTGCCTCGACGCCGTTGGCTGCACACACAAAAGGAATCAAACAAAACTTTGCACCTTTGTCTCTAAGCATTGATAAAGCGGGGGAACGGCGGAAAAGCGGAAGGTCTTTTTCGTCCTCGAATGCTGTGCCAAATTAAAAGTGAGAAACAAATGCAAACACACAAAGGTGGCAAAAGGTTTCCCCTCTCCCTGTGTTGCCTGTCTCCGGTTTTTAATATTTTTCCCAGCCAAGTTTTGTGAGTGAGCGAGTTCAGGTTTTCTTTACGGAAAAACTTATATGCATACATATGCACGACAAAAGCACATAATAATCATAAAGGACAATGACAGACACGAGTCTATTTGAGGAGCTCTGCACGGCAAGGAAGTCTTGAGAAGTTCTCCAGGAACTTGCTAAGAAAATATATTTTTTAAGGTAGCTAATCTTTTTAAGAGATGATGTTTCAATTTAAAATAAATTAAGAAATGTAATAATTGATTTGTGGAATTAAGTTTTCCCCCTCAGCGTAAAGTTTCTTAAGCTCTTATGCCACGCAGCACTTTTCTGAATAGTTTTTTTCCCACATTTTCTGTGTGCATTCAAGGCACAAAACTTTTTCCCCAGGATCTGCTCTCCTCTGTCCAGCTTTGCTGGCCGCCCAGTCGAGAGTGCAGCGAATGTGCAGCCTCCTAGCTGCCACATTTCCCCACTGGCTTCTTTCCCGGAAAAATGGTAGCAGTTTTCCCCAAGACTTGCCCGTCCGCTTTGCAGACTCAATGCAGCTGCTCCTGCTACAGCGACTTGCCAGTTTATTTATTTCAACTTCTAGCCATTTCCCTCGTCAGTTTTCCCTGCCAGCTTGGCACTTTTGCACTCGACTTGACTTTAAAGCCCCCGCTAAGAGCCACCGAGCCACTCAACAGGTTGTTTTTCCGGGGGTTTCCAAACGGCAAAAAAAAAAAAAAAAAAACACAGCGCAGGAGGTGTGGTGAAAAAAGAACACAAACAATGGAAGCGTGAAAATATCATGTCGACTCTCGAAAGTCAACCTTTTTCAAAAGGACGAGGCAGCAGCAGGAGCAGGAGCAGGGTGCCGTGTGTCTGAAAGTAGCAACCACATTAGAAGCCCCTCAGCAGGAGCAGAGCGCCAAAAGTAACAGCAAACGGCTCCCAGTTTCCACTCCCCCGTTTTCCCTGACTGGTTTTCCCCCAAAAATGCTGGCAATGTGCCGCAAGAGGTTTTTGTACGGGGGGAAGGCGGAAAATGGGTGGCGAAAAATGTCTGCGATGTCTTTTCGTGTCCTGCATTTGTCTGCTCTCCTCCGCTCTGCTCTGCTGGGTGTTTTTCTCTCTCCTTGCCCCTTCTTGCCTTTTTATTTTTTTTTTTTGGGGTGGTTACTTGGCTTGTACTTGACCTTGAAGCCACACAAATGCAATTTGTGCCAGTGTCGGTGTGTGTGTGTGTGTGTAGCACACTTTTCGGGGCTGCTGGGGGGATTTTTCCTTGGACTCTGAGCAGCATCTCCTTGCTGGCACTTCTGCTGCCTTGGTGGAAACTGTTTGCGTTGATTTCGGCATATTTTTGCTGTGTGCGTGTGCGTCACAGGCCTACAATTACGCAATGTAACAATTGCCTTTTTAAAGTGTCTCTTTCCATCTGTCTGTCTGTGTGTGCGTTTTGTCAAAATATTTGTGGTTTCCGGGTTTTTGTGGCTTTTGGACCCAAACAACAACAAACACAGATTGAATCCGGGGCAACATGTTGCCATAACTTGTTGCTTTGCCACAATTTTTCCCGGACAACTGCAGAAATTTTAATTTGTTGATTTACTGATGATATTAAGTAGAGACAAAAAATAGTCATGCACTGGGGGAAAGGAATCTATGAATTATTTATATATTATTTTAGATTTTTAAGCAAGAAAATAAGTAATTTTAGACTTTAAATAGTAAGTTAAAATTCAAGTGATTAGACCTTTACTTAAATTACTATTTCTTTAAACATAAATATTGATTTACAAAAAGATACTAATGTTTATAATTGAATTAGTTACGTTTACTTTACATTAAATGTTTACTTTAATTCCGATTCCTAAAAATTTACTTGACAAAATTAGCTTAAAATGTTTTTATATAAATATTTTCTTAAATCCGCTTAATAATAAATAATAATAGTCTGCTAGCAGTGAATAAAATAAGTACGTTGATATTTACTTTAAATTTTTAAATATTTAATTTAAATTTTTAGATGTTTACCTTTGGTTAAACTACAGTTTATTTAAAAGTAAATATTTATTTTAAAATGTAAAATACTTATATTTTTAGTTTCGTTTAGTTTACTTTATTTAAAATGTTAATCTTATTTAAATGGTAATTTTGATCCCTAAAATTTAATTTAAAAAGTTAGTTAAAACTGCTTCTGTATTAATTTATGTCTTCGCGAAGCTTCTAAAATATTTATGATTTATTTATTAGAAGTAAATCTATTAATTTGATATTGATAGTAAATAATTGAGTTAAAATCTCTCTGTATTTTATAGAATGATTTATAAATATAAATTCCTCTGATGATGATTTCGAAGTCAAAAATATATGATTTTCTCTATTAAATAATCCTGATAAAAGATGTGTAAATCTATCTATTTATACATTTTATATTTCCGTTTTTTACATTCCATAATTAAACTTTATTTCTTACATAATCACATTATAAACTCACATTTCAATAGATATACTTTGCTTTCTCTTATTATATTGCATCGAAATAAACTAGAATCAATTTCTCTCGGTGCAGCTCTCTCGTCCTGTCTGCGTTATTTATGTTATGCATATTTAATGGTCTCTTTTTTCTGCGGCCTCTGCAATTTGTCAATGTTAAATAATTTGCTGCATTTAGTTTTTGCCTTTGTTTTTATTCAACTCGCACTGGCGTGGGCGTGGGAGTTTATTAATTTTGTAATCCGATTTTTTGTGCGTGATTTCTATCTAATTGCCGGCAATTGCATTTGGCCTAATGCGATATTTGACTTTTTGTTTTTATTTTTTGGGGTCATGTGATTTGCCATTTATGGTTTTCATGCCCTTTAGGCCAATTTGTGACACCATCACTAAAGCGATTTGTTGATCCCGGTCAAATGTAATTAATATTAACTGATGGCTGGTTATTTACTAGCCACCTTGGAGAGAAGTGGAGTGCAAAAAGTGCGCTCTTTCTCCCAGCGGGTTGCACAACTCGAAAAAGTAAGGCACTTCCTGCGAAACGTTTGAATAATTCATACAAAACTCCCCGGCTATCAATTGCAAACATGCTGATGAAAAAACGCTTACAAAACATTGCAAAAATAATGGGCAGCAGTGCCACAGCACCACCAAGTAAAAAGTGTTTCTTCTCTGTATTATAATAATAAAGTGGCAAAGTAGCAAGTGGCATAAATTGCAACCTCATTCAGGCGATTCGAGGCCGAGGCGGAAGTTGTCGTCAGTTCGGTCGTGGGCCAAACTGAATTGCGTAGACCCATAGACCCAAAGTAGAAGAAAAACGGTATGAGTGTGTGCCCCGCACTATATGTATTTATAATAATTGTTTTTCTTGCCGCCGCCACCAGCCACCAGCCATCAGCCAGTCGCCTTTTGCTAAAAACCCAACGTCAGAGCCTCTGATATTTATCTTTTCCCTGCGAGTGTAAGTAAGTAAGACGAGTTCCTCCTCTGTCCGTTGTCCGCTGTCCGCTGTCCGTATGTAGATTTGCAATCAACAGCAAAAAGCGAGTGAGGAAAGCAGCATGGAACACACACAAACCAAGCTCACAGAAAAAAAGAAAACATTAAAAAACTAAAACAAAAAGCTGCTACTACAAAAATGTGCACCTCCGGTAAGCGAAGGTTTTCATACACTTGCGGGTTCATCTTGTAGAGTCTATATGTTAGTACATGTCACTAATTATTTGTATTTATTTTGTAATTTTAATTTGGTTGAAAATAATTCTTATATTTAATAGGTTATTGATTTTACAAAAAAATATATTCATATATATATTTACCTTAAATTAAGTAAATACAACGCATGCTTGCAAAGGTGATAATAAGGTGTTATTCTTAATGTAAGCAGTTAATATTAGATCTTTTTAATTACTACTACTTTTAAATAATTTATTTTACCCTATTTAAAATGCATTTTTTTTTAATCTCAATTAAAAACTATATATTTTGCTAGCAGTTTGCAATGGAATTAAGGTGTTGAAATAAAAATTGGCCAGAACTAAGCCAAGAATGCATTAATTTTAATTTCTGTGCTAGTTCTTCTTCGGTTAACCATCAAGCATATGGAGTTGAAATATTTTGAATTATATTTGTATTTCTTTTTTACTTTTTTATTTGTTCTGATTGTTCTAGTAATTTTTTTTTGTTTATTTTAGTATTGATTTAATTAGCTTATAGCGGCGAATCGATTTATATATGTTTTCTTTTGTAATTTATTTTTTTTTTTACTATTTTATGACTTTGAACAAATCTACAAATTTTAAATATTTCAATCATAATTATGGTCCTCATATTTTTATGACAATTTTCAAAGAAAATTGATGTTTCAAAATATCAGATGTAAACCAAAAGTGCATTAAGTTCAATTCGTCAAACATTTTTGTGCAAGTTTTTATTGGACCAACAAATTAACATACTCTTGTAAAAATGTATCAATAAATACTAAATAATAATAAATAATAAATGCTGATCGATAATATATAATTATTTATGGAGTCGGATATCACTCCATCTTTGCGTTTCAAGCTTCTGAGTGAAATAATACCCTGCATGGATATCGAGATAAATAAAAGCATATAGAATGAATACCTATTATTATTAATATTAGTATCCAACAACATTTATTGCTAAAACTATTTCCTGGTACATCTTAGTGTAAATTATTATAAATTCGTGATACCCCATTTTTGTAAGGGTATTATAAACATCGCCTGCAACAACAACAACAAGTGTAATGTGCTCTGTTGCGGCAATAATCACTGCCTGTGGTTGTTGGTGTTGCTGTTGGTGTTGCTACTGTTTCTGCTGCTGTGTGCCACATATGAATGAATGCCTCGGCATTGTTGTTGCTACACGCCACTAGATGTCGGCATTTAACTTCTCAACTTTTTTGCATTTGACCGCGTGTGGGCGGCGGCCTGAGGGGGCCACCGGGTGGGTGGCAGAAGCAGCTAGAAGCCAGAAGCAGCGGCAAGTGCAGGAAACTACTTTGCATTTAATTGTCTGTAATGACGTGCAATATAAAATGTTAAAAATCTGCACTAAAATCCAAACACAAAAATGTTCCGGGGGATGTGGGAGGCGGGAGGGGAAGAGGAGAACCAGAAATGCTTTCTTCTGCAGCGCTGCTAATTGAGTGAAAAAAAAATGGGGGAGAAACCATCAAGGAAGTACGGCAGACACTTTCTGGATTTTTTTTCTAGAGGGAAAATAATAGAATTTTCAACTTAATTTGGTTAGCACGAAGCTTAGGGATTATGAACAATATTCCTTATCTTTAGTTGCTATTTGAAAATGTAGTAAAAGGAATAAGTAATTCAGGTTGTGCTCTAAAATATTTTGTAATATTTGTAATATTTGTTTGCCTTGTATATATTCTTATAAATTATTTAAGTACCTAGGCTGAGTATTATTCATAGTATTATTCAAATAATAATGATGTAATAAGGCAGTTGTTCACAGGTTTTGTTTATTTTTGTAGTTACCTTTATTTACAATATATTAATTTGCCTTGTAAACTTAAGCTTCAAGTTGATATAAGCTTTTAGAAGTTGTAAGCATTTTTGATACTATAATAATAAAAATATTCTTTCTAAAAATCCTTATCTAATATTTACTTATAAAGTATATTTATATATATATATACTATACTATATAACATTTTAAAAATTAATTTATCATGCCCTTCTATATTTCCATCTTAATTGCCTGGCGACAGAATTTAGGCTGGAGCCCTCATGGTTTTTGCCAACAACTTGCCATTTCAAATTCCTGCCTAGTGTTTGGGCTCAAAGTGTGAGTCCCATAAATAATGCAGGCGCAACCCTTACTGTAGATCTCCGTTCTCTGGGATCGCACTCTGCCCCCTTAACCCTTAAACCCACCCAAACCCTTCAAACGTGCTCAATTGTGCGCTAAAACCAAACATGAATATTTTTACTTATTATTTTCATACATATAAAAATTGGAGAAGGTGAGAGGGGGTGTAAAAAAGGGAGCACAGGAAATCGACGCACTCCGGAGTCCGGATCTATTGAGCCGTGAATATGTTGGAATATATAATCAAGTGTAGGGCCCTTCCACTTCCATTCCGGGGGTTGTAAGTCAGTCTAGGAATCAGACACCCTCATGTACGCTCATATATGTTGAACTTGCCATGTCTAGGACCGGGAAGGAAGCGGCACTTGCTTCGTTTGGCGCACAAGTGTATCATAATAATATTAAATTTGATTTCCAGGCTCAGGCTGCGGTAGGCAAGGAACGAACTTTGCTCCGGCATCGTCGCACACAAATTGCGCTGATTGCGCAAAAGTATCGATGACTTCTTGACAAGTCCTCGACCGAGAGACGCGCGTCTCCCTTCGCGGAGTTGGAGACATGAGGAGCAACGGTCTCTGATTAATCAAATTTGTGGAAAACAGTGGAGAAATCAACTCTCGGGCTGCTGGCACACACAAATAATGCAATTTTCCGAGCAGCAGCAGAAGCAGCAGCAGCCGCCAACATTGTAGTTAAAACACAGGCAGGGTTTTTATTGGGCCTGGCCAAGGAATAACATAAATAAATGGCATGAGAGTGGCAGGGCTCCTTCTTCTTCCGGCTGCATTTTTATGGTTAGCTTGCATTTTATATAAAAGCGGGGTTGCCTTTTTACGGCTGCATCTGCAGTCAGGTGGAAGGTGGTACACAGGGGAAAATATATTGGAAAATATTGAAAAACCACAAGGGAATTCTATGAGAGAATATCTTCCTAAGTTGATTTTAAATGGAAAAGAAAACTGGGATTAATATATAAAAAATACACAAAATTAGGTACCTGAAATAAATATTTCGAATTAGCTTTAGACATTTTATTAAAATACTATATTTAAATTAAGTTATAATAAGATACTAACATAATATCACATATAAACCAAAATTACTGTAGTATTTTTATCAAGAAGTAAGAAAAATATCCTAGAACTCATTTCTACACATATTTTTGAACTTTTTCAAGTCACAGTAAATTCATAAAAAATTCCTTCTTATTTGCAAATATTTCCTTAAAGTGCAATTGCAGTAAATTTGATTGTAAATGAAGGCAAGCAGAGTAGTTCCTGGCTGGCCAAACAACAAAGTTGCCTGAATGATGGCCACTGAATCCGGATGGATCCGTTTTTCGGGCTATTCCCGGAAAGTGCCGGGTGAAAATTTAAGGGTATATGCCATGTTTATCGTAAAAGTTTCCCACGCAACATTCTGGGAAATATACGTGAATTTATTGCTTTGTCATTTGCCCCGAACCGGAGCTCCCTCTAACATGTCCACCGTCATCTGCTTAATATTTTTTGCATACTTAATTATCTCCCCCACGTCCGCTGGCAGCAGCAACTGCAGCAGCCATGCAGCGGCATTTGAACATTTTATTATTTAGCGGATGTTTAATTGTATCTATTTAATTTTCGCATGCAGTCACCCGCCTGCCGCCTGCCGTGTGTTTTCATTTTCATTTTTCGTTGCCATTCCCATTCCCATTTCCATTTGCAATCGCAATTGCAATTGTCATGTTTTTTGCTTTATTATTTCTTGCCGCAAAAGCAACCCCAGCAATCGGGCTACCGGAGAATAACAATTAAACTAAATTTAAATTATATGTGTGTGTAATGCTTGCAGTTGGCTGGCCCATTTTTTCCTTATTTTTCTTCTTTTTTTTTTTTTTGCCATAATTATACTAAAAATACAGCCAAACACAGCAACGGCATTCATCAATGTTGTGAGTCGAAGTCAGGTACACGGCAAGGAATATAAATCTTTTACGATTTGAGTTTGAGTTTGAGAAGTAGAAATTATAGCTTAATGGTAAAATATAGTTATCAACGGTTTAAATGTACTAAAATTAAGTTTTTAAACCAAGTGCAGGGCATATTTTTCCCAGAAAATGTTTCGACAGCTGTTCCCTTATCTTAAGATTGGTTTCTAGTCTTTGTTAGAAATATTTTCCAGTGCCCTGGCAACTTGTATTTATTTATTATTTTATGGCCAACGGGTAACGTGAGTCAGAGCTCGGAGCTGCCACACTTGATTGAGTGCCCAAGATGAAGGGTATTCCACTCTTCGATCTCTTGACATATCCGCAGTTTCTTGTTTATTGTTATTGGTGGGCTGTGCGTTGCTTTGTCGGCCTGTTCGCTGGCCTGGCCTCTTGCCACTGCTGTTTTTATTGCATTATAATTTCTACTTAGTCGAGCTGAGGATGTGATGCAACAATCTCTGCTGCTGCTACTGCTGCTGCTTTGATTTCATTAAAAAAGAAACGAGAAAACGAGAAAAAATGCTTCTGCTGCTGCGGTTATTTCCCAAATAAATCGCACACATTTTGTATGCAATTATTTGTTTGTTTCTCCGTTTTTTTATATTTCGCTGACAAAGCCCCGTAAGTCAATGCGAAGAAATGTTGCTTCTGTGGCTGAGATTTTTCGCTGTAAAAAGTCATTTGCATAATGCAGCGCCGGAAATTGTTATTAGTAGGTTCGCTGTATATTTTCTGATTGTTTGTTTTTCTCTATGTGTTTTTCTTTTTTTTTAATATTACTATGCCATGAATTGCACTTTTAAATGCCTGCCTTTGACTCGGCGTTTTCAAAGTTGTTGTGTTTATTATTGTATTGTACACGAAATTTATTTATATGCAAATTGAAAATGCAAATGGCCCGCAAACTTAACAATAAGTGTCTCACCGTTTTTCACATGTGATTGCAATCTCTCAGCTCAAACTCAAACTCAAACTCAAACCCAAGCCAGCGCTATATTTAATATTATTTTAACTCATTTATTTTATGCGAAATCCGCGTCTGTGGCAACTTAATGGCCCTTAATTGCCCGCTTCCGTTGTTGGCCTACCGCAATATCGGCCTCATCGCCCTCAATGCCACTTTGTCACATGACACGGCCAAGTGGCCGAGCATAAAATCCAGCCACACTATATGTCTATATATATCTGTATATATATAAGTGTGGGGAAAAACTAGAACAAAGTGGCAGCAGTTGGCGCCATCGACGGGCTAAGAAGCCGAGTCCTGGCCGGAGTCCTCTAGTCCGAACAAACTGTGAACAAAGCTTTAACTTTACAGCTTTCAACTAAATTAATTTACGTTTACTGCCACAATGGTGGTCAGCACAACAGGGTGTACATAGACATTGGGGAAATACTCTATAGAAAATGGTAAAACCAGGGAAAAAAATGTATACTGATTAGGGGTATAAGCAAACTCCAAATTATGCTTACAGTAAATTTATTGAAGTTATATTTAAGTTTTAGAAATTCTTTAAAGCAATGCTATTATGTTTATATTTTTAAGTTAAAATGGAAAATAAGTTTCCCGTTGATAACTAATTTTAAACATTTTCTTAGAGCTCACATCTTGGATTTTTTCGGAATAAATCTATAAGCACTCTCCTTCTCTTAGTGTATTTCACCAATTAAAAAATATTCCTTTTCAATAGAGCACCTAGGGACCTGCCTGAGCCTCATAATCGATTCCCTCTGGTGGGCTGACTCTTTTTTCATTACACAAATTGTTATTAATGAAATACAATTAAATATCGCCGAGCCCGAGGCCAGGTCAAATGCAGATTACGTATACGCCGCGTTGAGCCCAGGCTAGCAATCAGAGTTACTGCTGCTCCCGCTCCTGCTCCTGGCCAGCCAGTGACTTGGTCCGCTGGCTGGACTGCTTGGACGGATTGGCTGACTGTTGTCCTGGGTCACAACTAATGCAGTCGGGCAATAAGTCAACGAGAAGCAAACAAAAGGCCACCGCAGTCCGCAAGCCCACAAAGTGTCCGCAGTGACGACCGGCGACCGCAAAAACACCGGCAACAACGCCGTCCGGTGACAATGGTGCTGTTGGTGGTGCCACTGCTAGTGCTGGTGCCCCCTCTCCATTGTCCAGGGGCGGCGGTTCAGAGGGAGAGAGAAGGCGTGGCCAGGGCGTGCTGGGACCACCGCTAAGTGCGAAGTGCAAGCTCTGACTGCCATTTTTATTATTTACTAAATTGGCGCCAAATGCAAAGCAAAAGTAAAACAAGAATGAAAGGTGGCTGGAGTAAAACCGAAGGTTGGAATGCTCTAAAAATTTAAGAGAAAGGAATGCCCTTTCTATACAGAATCGACCAGATTACATTTAATATTGAGGGTGTCCTAGGGTGACCAGTTTAAACTTCTTATTTATAAATAAAATATAAGAAAAAGGTCAAAACCTTGCTTAAATCTTGCCAAAATATTTAGAATTAAGTCTCTCTCTAAACCCAGTTTAATTTTTCAATTTAATAATCAACAAAATGTATTTCGTTTAATTACCAAGTCCACACGTAAATGGTTCTTCTACAAAGTATTTTTAGGGTATTTTGTTAAAAGAAAAGGAAAATCTCCATTAAACTGCAGTTTTGTTGTATCGTCGCCAGCTTAGTTGGGGTTTTCCCTGGCTTTTTCTTCATTTTACCACCGCCATCCCTCTGCCACGACCCCACGACCAGCGTCCGATTTCCTTATTCCTTGTTGCGGTGTGTGCCAATAAATACGGGGACAATAAAAAATGCAAAGGAAATTGCAGAGTAAAGCAAATAAAATTAATTGAATTCCAATCAACTAGAAATTGCAGCAACAACAACAACAAAAAAGGCAGCGAAACAAAGCCACAGGGAGAGGAAAATCGAAAAGAAATGTATAAATTCAGCAAAAAACGAAACAAAAAGCCAAAGGAAATGCAATTTAATTGTGAACACCCGAAGATTGAGGGGGGTTTTCCGGGGTGCGAGACCCAGGGACGCCAGCGTAATAAGTATTTTTTATTATAATGTAATTTTATGATTTCGCCGCCATTTTCTTGCTAAATTAAGGCATAAATAGAAATAGAACAAAAAATAATACAAAAATGAAAAATATATACAAAGAAAGGCCAAGGCGAGACCGCGAAGAGAGGGGGGACAGCGCAGTCAATTTGCATAAAACCGATCGATATTTTTGATTACATTTACAATACAGAGAAACGGAGAAGCCCACACAGAGGAAAACCTCTTAAAGAGGTTTCTTTTTCAGAAGTTTTTTATTTTGTAAGTTTTAGATTGAGATTTTCATTTATATGAATGTGTTTTATGAGAAAAAAGTATTGCTTCTCCTTCACACCTAATTTTAAAATTAAATTAATCGTTAAAACTGTTTGAAAATTTCTAAGAAAAAACACATAAATCTCCTAAAATATAATACAACAAACTAGCAATTAATCTTCAGCACCCGTAGCACCCATTTGATGCATTTTAAAAATCTTTCAAAGTTTCTTGAACACTTTGAAGAGTTCTCAGCACTAAACCACTCCCATTTTCGTTCAGTGCACACCCAGACTAAGGGAATAGGAAAGAAGATAGCACCGGTTCGCCAATCTAGAAGGTCGTCTAGGGGGGTGAGCGGTTCGGGGCACTAAATATATAATTTTGTCATTTAAATTGCCCAGTCTTCAAGACCGACCCCTCAACCATCCCTTTATCCATTCTTTCCTGCAGCTCCTACTTACTTGCGACTTAAAATGCGCTTAAATGTAAAATAAATACAATTATATCCAACGAAAGGCCGTGGAAAAAGTGCAAAATTAGAAGGAGAAGGCGAAGAAAAAGCTGAAAAGCAGAGGTGAGGGGCGACAAAGTGACGGCATATTAATTATTACACAAGGCATAATTTATATGGGCGTGGCCGGCAGGCTGTAAAATTATTATATAAAAAGAAAAAGCAATAAGAAAGCGGGCCGGATGTTGCCGCGTCTTCTTCTTATTATTATTACTACAAAAAAAGGGAACATAATAAATTATAATTGAGCTTGGTGCACAGCACAGTGAGGAGAAAAAAAGAGAAAGCGAAAGGTCAATGGGAGGCGCCAAAGGACTAAAGTCAAGCCAGATGGACGAAGAGCGGGGAGTTAATGGTAAAGCTCGGGAAAAGACAATGGAAGGGAGCGAATGGCAGGAACAGAAACAAAACCAGAACCAAACCAGAAATTGAAGTATTTAAAAATAAAAATTGTATTTAAATAATAAAGAAGGTCGTCGGAAGGAGAAGACGTCCTTTGGGGGACTGGGAAAAGCAAATTGAAGGGAGTAAAGATGTCCTACAGGGAAAGCTAGTCTAGGTGAATGGAGATTTCTAAAGATAGTGTATTAGCAAGAATTATTTTTGTTTAATATTTAACTTAAGAAATCAAATTCTTTAGGGTATTTTTTATGGAGCAGTTTTAATTTCCATTATATTAACTCTGGTTTTTTTGTGGCTACAACTTAAATAGTCCAAATTTTTGTATATCTTTTACTAAAGCCTTAAATAAGCTCCCTAATAATATCCCAGATTATATTAGTTAAATTCAATTTCCCAATTAAAAATTTCTTAAGAAATGTAAAATTACTTTACCCAATTTCTTTCTTTTCCAACCTTATTGGTCTCTATTAAATGATTTCGTTTTTACTCACAGCTCTTTTTTTGTCCACCTTGAACACAGCTCATTACATTTTCTTTGGCCTTTAATTAGAGGTATTTTATAATGTAAGTCGTACCTGTTACGTAGGCACTGTATTCAAATCGGCTGCCTGGGCTTGTGCAATTGGGAATCAATTATTAAAATTCACTCATTGTTTAATTTATTGATTCTACTTGACCGGGGCTGCCGACTCAAAACATTCTCATTCATCGGCTCTTATAGACCGTGTCTCCTCCATCTGGCCCTTGGCATTTCATAATGAGCTTTCCGTGTTCCTAGGACTCCGCCGGACATCTGCATACGGAATGTGGCGTGTGTGGCGGATACGGGTGTGTGTTTTTGTGTGCTCCATATTCTATATCTATAACGTTTCACCTTTTCTCCGGCGTGCGGCGGCGGTGTGTCGTCGGCCATAATTATATTTGTGTTTCTAATTACATTCACTTTGGCCGTGGTGTCCCTGTGTCCATGTGTGTGGGGCAACAAATTTAAAAATTCAATATAATGAAATTTACTTAATTGTATAACGCTCGTAATTAATTCACTTTGTATGCTAATTCGTGCCTAAGTGGCGTATTAAATTTTAAAATGTCTTCAATATTTATGTCCCCCGCACGTGTCGATTATTGCACGACCAAAAATTGATGTAAATCTATGTGTGTGCGTTTTAAGTCCGATTTAATGCAAATTCCGGCACACATTTCTCGGCAGATTATGCAGTTTAAGGCGTCCAAGACAGGAGGCCAGCAATAACTATTCTCGCTCTGCAATTATTTCGTGTTTAATTAAATCAATGCAGATCGAAGGGGCCGAGCCACCTGAGAAGGCCAAACAAGTGCCAGCACTTGGATTAGGCTGCAATCTAATTAAATGTAGGATTCGAAGGTTTTTGAAGTTTAGGAAAGGGTGTGCGGGTGTTTACCCCCAAAACAAATGTGCATATATGTATGGTCATGTGCCACACTCAGCCAGACAAGAGGAATAGGACTCGACACTTGAAAAATATGGGAGTATTTAAAATTAGTATAATTCTTGGTTTTTTTAATGTTCTTAATCTAGGAAACAAATCACAGTTTTATTATTCTTTTGAGAGGCATTAATTAGCTTTTAATATTGCATTATTATATTAAATTCAGAGTAAAATTTTCAAGCATTAAAATAAACTTAAACCTTTTCTAAATGTCTGCTCAATGTGACCTTATCAGTTTGTAGGAAAGTGTGACCTTTGCTGTTATTAGATTAAGTGTTACCTTACCTGTTAGTAGATGAAGTGTGAGCTTAGTTGTTATTAGGTTACTTTCTTGACAAAATATATTTATGTATAAAGGGTTTTTGCTAGTAGTTATGTAAGACTAGTATTGTTTCAGTTTCTAGGAGAAAAGGAAACACATCACTACTTCTTTTGCTCACTGATTCAATATCTAAACTTATTGCTGAATTTGTACTTGGGAATTTTAATCTAAGTTTTATTTAGGTTTATGCTACGTTTATGCTATGGAGGAACTTTGACCCCACTCACTTGTTTCAGCACCATATGCCACTGTTTCTTTAGTGTATAATCTAAGTAGAATTAACTAGCATTTTCTCTAACTGTTCAGAGTTGAGAACCCAACTCGAGCACCGTAAAACTGCAGAATTTACAACGCAACTACTCAGGTCTGAAGTGTAATAAAATATTTGCGTTTTTGCCGAGTGCCCACGTACAGTTCCCGGAGTCTTCCTGGCCGTGCTGGGTCGAGTCTTGCGAGGAGTCCTTCCTGGACAAGCCCATGCGGCCAGGCATGACTCAGGCCGGGCCGCGGCTGGGCACTGACTGACCCCCTGACCCTCTGACCGAACCGTCTGAGTTCCAGAAACCCCTCCTGTTCGCCTGTCAGCCAGTTTACAATGTAAACGCGAAAATGCGACAGCAGTGCATAAAAATCCTTGGCCCTGGGCGATGGCGATTTTTATGCGTTTAAACATTTTCATTAAAAAAATTGCATTGCTCTTGGGGGTCGATGAGGAGTGGTGGGCGGCGGTGGGAGGAGCTGGTCGTGTGGTGGCTTGGGGTGTTACCAAGTTTTTCGTTGTCATTAAATCTGCAGCGATAAAATCAATTTATGTCAATTTCCACTTTCGGCTACAACTACAAACAACGAAGACAACAAACAAAGGCAACGAACGCCATTGCTTTTTAATTAAAAGTGAAAAACTTGAGTGACCAAACAAAACAGGAATCCAGACAAAGCCGCTCCCCGACCACCCTCATGTTTCATCAATTTATGCAATTTATAAAATAAATATAAAAATACAACAATAAGTAAACGAAACGAAACGAAATGGGGACGCGGCCCACGAAAATTATGGCCAAATGCACGGGCAAGGAATTTATTAATAATGCAAATACATAAAAACAGAAATCAACCCCTGATTATACAGATACTTACTACCGGGCCACCGGGCCCAGAATCTACCACCCGTCATCGCCGGCGCTCTCGCGGACTCCTGCCCCGGCTTAATCTATTATTTAAATATGAAAAAAATGAAAATAAAAATGAGAATAAAATGGGATCGAGCGAGAACAAAGAACTCAACATACCCTTAGATATTGGGCTTGGGCGAGAGCACGGAAAAGAGATCAAGGGCAGGCCTAATCTTATGGGAAATCTCTGTGAGCCCTTTATGGTTGCATATGTATTCTTGTTTTTTTTTATCACTTATGGAAATTAATAAATGTGTGGAACTACAAAAATAAATAAATGGGTTAACAGATGCTGCATTTACAGCACAACAAATAGGAAAATATAAATCAAACAGGAGATCAGGAGATCAAAGGGAAATCCATTGAGATTTGAATTATTCAAAGAGTAATTTGGGGAAACTTATGTAAAATATGATATGTTTTAATATATAAGAAAAATATACTTCTCTATATCTCAAAAATTAAATAGATTTAAATCATAAAATGACTCTAAGTTTATTGTACAATTTCCAACCTAATCTTAAAGTCAAGATACCTTTTCTCAAATGAAAGTAAGTCCTGCCTGACTGGGGCGCAGTGAAAAATTGCCGACATTGCCATCATCTAATATTTATATACGTAATATAAAATATAATGATTCCCGGGCTAGACGCACAGCGAAGGGAACCCAGGGAACCCAAACCTGGGACCCAGAAAACCTGGGCCAAGGGCTCGTCGATTGTGACTTGGCATCGACTGAGCGCTGCAAAAATGCGACGCGGAAAATATTCAATAATTTATAATTTAAATAATACCCACTACAAAGGGGGGGAGTGAGGGTTCGGCAAAGGGACTAGACAGGAGCGGAACTGGGCCCGCCACAAGGTGAACTATGCTGCCTTCCCATTTGCATATAGCCAACGCAGACGTCGACTGCGACGCCTTTTATAATTTTTCATTAAACTTGGCAATAAAAGTTTTCGCCTTTTCCCCCATGCGAGCCAGAGCAAGGAAAATGCAGAGACGAGAGCGAGCGCGACAGAAAAAAAATATGAAAAAATAAAATGAAAACGTATATAATAAATGACATTATGGCATATTTATGACTGCTAATAATTTATATGCAGCCACGGACCATGCCTCCAGATCTCCGCCCGTTTTTTCCACAGTCTGTCCCCTTCTCTGCCTCAAAAGAAAGTCGCTTTCTTTTTGTAAATACACTGGAAGAATTATAAAAAATATTTAAGACATGGAAAAAGATATGAGAAGGATGATGTTTAAAAATGATTTGAGATTTGATTTAAGTAATTTAATCAGCAAAATAATTAGATTAAATTGGATTAGCTTTGTAAATGTAAAATATTCACATCTGTCTTATTTATTAAGGCAATTAAAACAATAAATATTTGGATCTAGCTACTAAATAATTAACATTTTCAAATTATGCTATATCCTTCAATGTATTTTTCTCCCTGTGTCCTTTGTGACGAGCTGAGGAGAATTTAATTTTGTCACACATTTGGCGGCGAAACATTTTCCTCTCTATTGGCAGCCTTAAAGACTTCCAGCCGGATAACAAATAATTTATTTATTATTTATTAAATTCCAACGACGGCTTGCGGGTGCATTTGTTGACTATTGACTACAGTTGCCCCTGCCTTCAATATGTGTATTTAAATGCAAACATAAAATTTATGTCAAATGTCTGCTTGACACGAGATATTTAAGCCAAATGAGCCAAAGACCAGACAGGGCAAATACGATATTAAAACTGACTTGATAAAAACAGCACACAAAAAATGGAATAAAACAAAAATTACCTGCAATAAAATGTAACAAAAAACCAAATACAGAAGGAAACCGAGAACAAGCAGTTGTAATACAAATATAAATAACATCAAGCATGTGACCGTGTTGTGGCATGCTTAATAATTTATTGTAATTTGTGGCAGGCAAGGCCCCCCTTCCCCTCACTCACGGGGTAAAAATCGCCTGTAAATTAAGTTTTTCTCTCTGTTTTCCATTTGCTCTTCTTAGTTGATTTTTTCCACTGCTTTTTCGCCGTTTGTTGTTGATTGTCATTTCCCTGGTCCCGCTTTTGTTGCTGTTCTTGCAATATAATTAACTCAAATATGTGTATAATGTTTATAGTAAATGGGTCTCAATTTGTGGCCGTGTATTGTTGTTTTTGTATTGTCCCCATATTTAAACTAAATGCCAGCATTTTGGTTTTTTGTCATTTCCCTGGGCTTTTGTTATTATCGGTCGCCCGACCCACCATGCAGTTTGTCTGCTCACTTTTCGGGGGGTTGCTTTTCTTCCCATTTTCCCCCCTTGTGAATGAGTGTGGTTTTTTCCTTTGCTTTTCGGTGTAATTGTTTGTTGTAATTAGGACTGAGCAAATAAAGTGCTTCCGTTGATTTGTTTCAAAGGCAAATAGTTAATTGCCAGCCATAGGCAAAGTCATTCTGCCCACGCAGCGAATTGATTGCTGTTGCCTCTCATTTTCCGCTCATCAGTTTTCACCTGCCTGTTTTTCCCTTAAACGGTTGCACTTGTTCTTGGCTTTTCCCAAAGAGGAAAATTGTGCAGTTGCCGCAACTTAAACCTTGAAGGTCATAAAACTAAAGGAATTAGGCTGCAAGACGCATAAGCATAGTATTTGCATAGTAAAAAATCTTTTTAATTTTTGTATGGATTCTAAATATACATATATATTATAATAGAAGAGAATTTAAAGGCGCTGATTTTAAGTATTAAAAAATTCTATTTAATATATTCCACTAAGTTTTTATTTTTGATATTTTATATCCGAATAATTTTCTATTAAAACAATTAAATACTTTTCACTAAATGTATCCCTTGCAACAATTTTTTATAGGTTTCCTACATATACACGCTTTCTATCTGCCCCCTCAAGTGACGTCATCTTTGAAAAACTCCTCTATTTTTTCGCCTGTACAGTTTCCCTTCCGGCTGTCTTTGTTTTTGCAATTTAATGCGACTGCAGCAGCGACAAATAAAAACTAAAAGACCAAATAAATGCAAACTTAAACTATAAAATAAACATTAAACAAGCTAGAAATGTTTTTATGGCCGCCAAGACGCCCGACGCTCGACGCTCGATGACGATGACGATGAAAATGAGAATGAGAATGGGAATGAAAATGACGATGTTGCTTGCTGTCTTCTTGCTCGGTTTCTGTGGGTTTTCCTTTCGACCAGGCCAGTTGAGTTTTACAATTCTGGGCGGTATTTTGTTGCAGGGCTTCCTATTGCCTCTCCTTTGCAGTGCAATATGTGTAGCAGTCGTGGCAGTCGCAGCACAAACACACACACACAATGCTTTTATACTTTAATGAAGTCGGCGTGCAATAAAAATTGATTAAATATAATTCAGCAACAAAGTATGTTTTATAGTTGCAACATTAGAAGTGGGAAGGCCATAAGCTGCCTCTGCACTGCATTGTAAAAGTTTAATTGTCTTGGGGTGGGCCGAGACTTGGCCGAGATGGCTGCCTTTGGATGGGGCAGGTGCAGCTGCCACAAAGTTACAGCCAACTATTTGCCCCCCATGCCATGCCACATCGGCATCAAATCGCATCGCATCGCCTTTCGTTCTCATTTTCCGCCCCCCTGATGGGGCAAAAGCACTTAAACGTCTTCGATATATACTTTCAGCATTTCCACATTTCATTGGGATTTATTGCGCCTAATGTCAATGTCTCAGAGACGGTTAGCTTGGCTTAATATAAATACAGGAGTCTATGCAGAAAGTTAAACTGATTAATTAAGAATGTTTTCAAATTAGTTGATTGGTTAAAAATAATTTATAAAATATTTTAAAATTTATATTTTAAAGTTAAAATAGAATTGAATAAACAATGCTCTAAATGTACTAGTTTACATCAGATCAGAAGATCAGATATTAAAAATGGGTTTTTTTAGTTTATATAAATAATGGATAATAATATAACTTAAATTGTTTAATATAAAGTGTTTTTAAGTCAGTGTGTTGCTTAAGAATAGTTTGAATAGTATTTTGTTATATTTTTTAAAGGGTTAAACACATTATATTGACGAAAAATTTTATATTATATATTAGAGCTATGTAAAACTAGTATTTACACTTTATAAATATAAAGGAAAATAAATAAAACTTTAAAAAATACTTTTTAAATTGTTTGCTTGCTATAAAAACATTTAATAATATTTTTAACATGTTTTTAACCAAGCTGTAACAACAAAATATTTAAAAACAGCTGGATAAATAATCCTGTACAATTATTTGGTTTATATTTAAAGACAGAAAAATTTGAAACCTAGGTTTCTCGATCTAAGCGTATTCTAGGCTAAAATATCCCTATAAGTTAATTGAATATATTCCAGTTATATATTACAGTTTTAAATTAATTTAACATAATTTTTACTAAACAAAATATTAAAAAAGTATCAAGTAAATAATCCCATAAAGTATATATTTGGTTTATATTTACAGTCAGAAAAATATGTAATCCTAGTTCCTCTTTCTAAGCTAATTTCTATTTCTAGAATTGCCTCTAAATTCCCCTTAGATTTGTTCAATATATTGAATTTGTTCTGTGAATATCTATCTCTATTATTTGCTGGCACACACACATTGCCCTTAATTACATGCAAAAGTGGGTGGGCCTGCCTTGGAACGTAAATTTATTTTAATATTGGTGCGCAATTTATTTTAATTGGAATAATTTTATTTGTCTTTATGTTTATTCATTATGCAGACTAATGAATTTTCCTACCAATACATGGCCGCTATCTCTCCGCACGCATCTATTGGGGCGGAACAATAATCGAGGGGGGTAGCTCATAGGGAGGGTGGCCATTAGGGGGACCGCTGTGGGTGCTCGGCTTTTGAATAATTAACGAGGGTGCCACTCTCAGCCATTACACATGCACATATATTCGAAAGACTGAGAGAGAGGGGGAGCTGGTCTGTGTGTGGGTGCGCACGTTATGGCACATAATAATATTATATGTTATTTACCAAGAAAATGCTTAGTCAGCCTTATACAAATGTCTATGAATGTTCAAAATATAATTATAATAATAATTGAATTAGATTTATTGATTATTTGTACAGGACAGCAGCAGGCAGCAGCGGCACGAACACGACATGCAACAACGTCCCTGGACAAATAGGGGCTGTAATTTGAGGAGGGGTTGGGCCAGGCCAAGTCAACAGACGGCTGGCTGCCTGCTCTGTGTCCTTGGGTGGAAGTTTCCAGTTTCTTTTTTTACATTAAACTGATTTCTTGGTTAATTCGGTGATATAATAGGGCATGTAACCTTACATTAAAAATTTATTGTTTCATGCTTCGGTTTCGGGGGAATTTAAATGAATTATTCAGGGGCTTTTATCATATTAATAATTATTTTTGTGATGTGTAGAGGGGAGGTTGTAGAGTGGGGACATTCTTAGATATATTTTTATATATATTTATATATCTAATTTTAACATCATATACACATTTTCTCTACTTCTTCATAAGAAAAATTATTTTAAAATCATTTTAAAAATGGGAGACAGACTTAAGCTTCATTCTTTATATAAAAGATTTAAAAGAAACTTGAGCAATGTAATATTTATATTATACAACAATTTCTTTCAATATTATTCTAAAAAAATAAAACTTTGAAAGAAAATAGAGCACACAATTAATTTAATTCTCAGTTTACCAGAATTTCTTAGCTCAAGAGAGCTTGGCTATTTATAGAACTTACGTTTAAATTAGTTTCAGACTTGAAGAACACATTGCCTTAGATAAAGGCTTTTAATGTACACTTCAGTTAAATTTAATAAAACAATTAATCGCTCTAATAATTCGGATTTATTAATACACATTTAATCAAAAATAAATACCATATCTAAGGAATAACTATACATACTAATAAAACCGAGTCCTACTTATCTTTTTCTTCCCTTATTATATATTTGTACACCCTAGTTTTGTGTTCGTGCTCATTAAAAAATTTGAGAAGATTATTTAGAGCTTATTTAATAAAAACGTTAATTTATTAGACCGACAATATATATTCATAGAAAGTGAAAGCTCAAACCCAGCGGTGCACAACGCATTTTCCTCTCCTTCGATTTCTTTGTTGCGTTGCAAGTGCGTCAGAGGACCTTAACCCGCAACCCACACCTCACCCCCAGTCATGAAGCCATTCAGTCAGAAAACTTGCCCCAAACTTGGGGCACACACAAAAACACGCACACACACACCTACTGTCGGGACGAAAGCAGCGCGACGCGATTTTCGCGCGCTTTTCTCGTCTTTTTGGCGCACATCTTCGGGACTGCGACTTCGACTTCGACTTGTACTTGTACTTGCGCTTGTACTTGTGATTTTGCTTGTACTTGGAACCGGTACGGGGAGGGGGATACTGGGAACTCTCAGCTCGGAACCTGGAGTGCAACGTCAGTGCAGCAAAAACGCCCGATATCGCTTGCTGAAGATGCTGGGCGCCTGTTCCCGGCGCAGTCTGTGCATTCGACTGCATTTTTCAGCTGCACTCGATTCGGCGCGGGGGAGCGCAAAAAGGCACGAAATCGCGCTAAAGGGGTTGTCGAAAAAATGCATTCCCCGAAAAATACAAGGGTAGGGTGGGGGTCTGGGGTGGAAAGATGCAGTGACAGTCAGTCATGCTTCCTGTTTTTTTTCAGACCAGCTTCTGCGTGCGTATCGATTTTATCCTTCGCTGCTTCTTCGACTTGCAGGTGAAGAGGAGGACCCCATCCCCTCCTCATTTCTTAGTTTCCTCGGGAACTGTTGAAATCCCCCGTATTTATGGGGGCGCGTTTTGAAATTTATGCGTTGGTGGAGGATGTGTGAGAAAGTTTTCGCCAAAAAGTTGCAATTTAGATGCTGAGCAAAGTACTTTCGGTAGTCTTTGTTTACTGCTCTGTCCACTTATTTTTTATGTCCTTAATACTCTGTCAGGAATATTATTACTACTAAGTAGTAAGTCGAATTTATAAAGAAAGTCAAATTCACTTTAAAATAAGTATACATCATAGTGATATTAAAACTTACTATGTACTATTTACTATGTAGTCTTTTCTATTATTTATTTATTAATTTATTGCTAGAGGAAAGAAATTCTAAAGCTTTAGAAATTATTAAAATATATATAATATATATATATATATATTATAAAAAACCTTTTTGAATATCTCCAAGAGCATCCCCAAATTCGACTTTGAAACTCCCAAGTAAACCCTCGTTATTTTTCCAAGTTGAATTATTATATTTGCAAAAGTTTTGCTTATGAATTATTGGCATACTGGGTGGGGAATTATGTGAAGGGTGGAAGAATATATATTGAAGGCAATGCACTTTATGAGCTCTAGGGTTCACAAAAGGTCAGCTAGGGATTTTTATGACCTCACAACCGAAGGAAGTTCAGTTACAATGTTGCTATTATCTTTAAAGTTGCATATCAAATGCTAAAACTATTAAATAAGACCACTTAAAACTGGACACATGTGACATAAAGATGTGCACAACTGTTTAGAATTTCAGATTATACAAAAACCAAGAGATCGGGTTGCTTTTGATGATTGTGAATGCAAAATATACATTTAAATATTACACATAATAAATACACAAGTGTGGCAACCGCCCTGAATACGATTATATCGCAAAAACCATCTCTCAGCCATCTGTGAGGAGTCACCGTCGGCCTATTACTAGATTGAAATATTTTATTCTTTTAATGCACAGCAAAAAATTAAAGCTTTTCGTAAGAAATAAATTATTAAATAGTTTCCTGTAACAATTCAAATTCATTAAAATAATATTTTATTTAAATGAATTTATATATCAACATAAATATATACAAAATATATTTGATGTTTTTCCTAGTGTAGTTATAAGTATGGATGTGCTTTATTCTTGATACCCAGCTCAAAGAGCCGCCCTGAGGGCTTTTGATCCCCGTTGCGAGGTGGTTTTTCAGGGGTTGTCCAGTCCCCAACCCCTTTGATATTTCAGTCCGGCCATAATATCTCTGTCAACTGTGCTCGGGCTTATTTGCGATTTCCACTTTTCTCATATTTTACATATTTAACACCCCTAACAACCTTGGCCCATCCCCCAGCTACCTAATTACTCGTGGTTATTTTCTTTGCATTTGCGAGTGCTGCTGAATGAGAAGTTGGAAAAATAACGCAAATTACACATAGATTTCTTAGAGTTTTGGTGCATAATCATGCACCGGATGTGAATTAATTTTTTCACCCCTTCCCCTTTTGCCTTGAGCTGCCCCATTAGGGAGAGGGTATAATTATTTTCCTGTTTGCAACGAGAGTCGAGGTACGGCGAAAGTGAACAGTCATTGGGTTTGGCTTCAAGGTTCTATAATTGCCAGGGCATTATTATTTCGGGAAATCTTTTTATGAAATAGTTATAGTCAAAATAATTAAAAATTGAATGGATTTAAGGCCCAAGGCATTATTACGGACCTTGAAGCCTTAGTTTCGTAATATAAGTAACTATAGTTAATAGGCATGGACTTATGTTAAAGCTATTGAATTTCTATGCTTTAAGAAACCTTTTCTTTTATTTAATCAATGGAAAACTGTAATAATTTGTGTAAAACCCCTTACTTTTTAATATTAAATTCAGCAAAAAGGGCATTCAAGAACCCGTTTAGACCCATTTTCCTCAATTCTAGTTGGCTTTTCCGTTGTGCCGCTTTGCTGTAATTTGTTATTAGTTTTCTGCAGTTGTGTAGATGTGGCTATAGTTGTAGTTGCTGTGGCGGACAAAGCGCTTGGACTTCCATTGAAATCATTTACATATCGGCCATATAGAGCGGGTTGGGTAGAGTGAAGGAATATTTCTGGGGCTCTCTGTGTGTATGCAGCTTATTGCATTTGCTATATCGACCTTAGCCGGCGATTTGTTATTATTATTCTTGCTGCTCGGCGCCGCTGTACATTAATTTGCACTCCACAACACTGGGCCTTAATTGCTACCCCTTTTCTCACTTTTCCTGTGGCCTGGGAGTGGGGAACCCCCCCGTTATTTCACCCAAGCAATTTGCACGTCAAACTCGTGTTTGCGAGCGGCGAGCAGAGTTGTCATCAATTAGAGATTATTAATACGAATGCTATGTACTTACGGTAAGACCCAAAGTCCAAATCACCTCAGAAACTTACCTGTAACGAGAGGGAGAGAGAAAAGCGGGAGTTAGAATTTAATAATAGAAAAATATTGCTGCCTATTTCGGGGCGCGGATTTCGACTCTACACAGACATTCTGGGGAGTGTGTGTGTGTTTGCATTTTATATTGCGTATACGCAATGCGAACTAGACAAACTGCCGTTGTTCGTGTTGTTGCTGCTGCTGCTGGTGTTGCACTCCACGCTATAGTACATACTCCAGACTAGAGTCTACGGGGCGACTGCGGCTTGAGCTCCTACCCAGCTACCCCTTGAATTTCCCCGAATTTTCCCCGATTTCGCCCCCGCCTGCAGGCAAATCCCCGGAATTTTTCGTTCCGCGTCTGCCAAAAACGAGACAGAACGCAACTCTGCCTCACTCAAACCCTCTAGCCGAAGTTGCAAATTCGTGCCCAGGCAATAGGCCGAGATAAATGCATTTTCCTAACGTGTACGCTATCAAATATAAGTACAGTGAATACTACTGAGAGAGGAATGCAGATTTGAGGAGCAAGAACTTGAAAAAATTACCAGCCATAAAGCCATATTTAAAAAACAAGTTAAATATAAATAATTCCTTGTTTAAATCTAACATTAATCATCATTAATGAGAGGTCAATAATCTTAACTTTGTCATAAATGTTGTCATAGATAGGATGTATTTAATGTGGTTTTGAGGAGGTCTTGTCTTAAGGATAAACAAACGACAAGTTTAAATATAGAAAAGGTCAGTCTTTTCCCCTTAAAATTGATGGAATAAATTATATTTTTCCTTAGAAATACCCTAATAAGTGTACGAATTTCCATGGCAAGTTTTAATATAGAAAAGGTCAGTCTTATCACCTTGAAATTTGTGGAGTGAATTATATTTTTCCTTAGAAATACCCTTTTAAGTGTACGACTTTCCAAGGCTCAATTAGATAATTTCTTACACATTATTTTATCAAGACTCTTTAAAATAAATTTACCTTAGCTTTAATTATCTTATAATTTAACAAGACTTTTACCGATTCTTGCTGAGCAAGTTAAGAGTTCTTTAGCCATAGTATTGACTGTATATAGAAAACGCAGCGCCGACAACGCGTTGCTGACGGCGACCGCAGCAGACACACGGCTCGATTTGGTTAGGCACTGGCTCCTAACACACTCTCACCCGCCCCCCTCACACACACCCAGTTAGAGGGGGGCGCAGAATCGGAGGGGAGGAGGTATTTGCATTAGGTGCATGTGCAACTCGAGGCTTTTGGCAAAAGGCGCAGAGAAGAGAAGCCATGTAGGTTCGCAGGACCTGGCCATGCCTGTTGGCCATGTTCAAATGGCCGACGCAGCGCGGGGTAATGGTATGGGAGAACACACACACACCCGCACACACACACACACACACACACACGCACACCCTTGCAGATACAGAAGTTGCCAATAACAGGCGCTACGCTTTGTTCGTTCAGCTTTTTTCCTTTGACCAGACTGGAGGAGCGCCTCTGTCACTGCGCCTCCCACCGCCCCATTTTCCTGCCGGCCGTTTTCCAACTTCTCGCACTCGCCAGACTCATTCATTTGTAAAGCTAAAGCACATGGCCGGCGGACGGGGGGTTGGTAGGAGTAGGCGGAGAGTGGGTGGTGGGGTAGAAAGAGTTGGCGGTGCGGTTCCTGGCGAAGGCTTTTACGCACCTTTTGCCAACGTGTTAATGAAACGCATTCAAGAGCCATAAAACATGCAGCACTCTCAACTAGTCGCCCCCTTCAACTTTCTCTCCTGTTAAGGGCCGACTTAAAGGTGCAGGAAAAAGAAGATCCCTTAACAATAGCATAGAAATGTACTGAGAGATATATTATAATTTTTATAGAATTAGATATAGATATAGATATTTTTAGATATTTAATATGAACTCATAATTATTTAGAAAGAGTAAAAAGTGAATATGGAGACTAAAAGGTATTATATCTAATCCTATACTATCCTATTTATGGCTTCTTTATTTAGACAGGAAATTATTCTGAGTAAATCAAATAAATTAATTTTAATTCTGAGTAAATTCAAATATTAATATTAATTTTAAAGGAATTCTGCCTAAAAAGTAGTAACTGCTTTTATTTTTACCTGGATAATAACAAATGTTTAATATACATTTTGAATACTAACTCTTTTACTTAGAAAAATTTTAATAATTAAAAGATAACCAGTTTTTATGGGACATGTAACCAAATTCAAATTATCCAAAATAATTGATTTTATATCTCCAATAGTAAAACTATAAAAACCCGATCGGAAGGATTCCAGACGCAATTTTAGATCACCTTTCTTCTACATCTTATCCAATAAAAACCTACTTAAAAAGCGCAAGGATTTTTCATTTTCCCCTGATGGAAAATTCTATTATTGGCATATTCTTTTTGTCCTTCGTCCTGGACAGGATATATACCATCCGCCGGCATATAATTTCATTAGTATTTTTCTAAATCTGGGCGGGCCAGAGCCTCATTTTTGCTATCGTTTTATTATTATTTTTTCCAAGTGCCAAGTCCGGCCAAGAGCGGAATCCATATTTTTTCTTGGCCTATGCAAGTCTGGCAGTTATTGCCTTTCTCTCCGAATGTGTGGGTGTGCAACAGAGTGTGTGTGTGTGTGTTCTATGGAAGAGTGTTGAACATTCCAGCAAGTTGCCAAAGCGAACGACTACGAAGCAATGGCAAAAACGCGGCATAGAAATTGAATTAGATTTTTCCGATTGAATTTTCTACATTTTTAATTGCTTTCGACGTTTCAAACTTGTCGACGAGAGAAGCACTGCCGCTGAAATCCCCCCTCAAACCAATGCCCCTGGAATTGTTGCTAGCTTTTCGGGCGATTCTGCGATGCGTCCTGACATTTATGGGCCTTTGAGGCAAAGCTATTGGGGGGCTGGGGGCATATTAAGTGCAAGTAACTGAATCAAAAATGGGCGACGCTCCTAATTTACTTTAGTTTAGTTGCATTTTTGAAAGCTGCATATATGATTTATGCAATTTGTGAGAAAATAAGCGGGAAAGGGGAAAATAGTCAGTGCAAATAAATTATTTTGTATAATATAATATAAAATATATGTTTGTGGGGAGAAAATAATAAAATAAAACTTAAAGCAGGCAACTTTATGCTGAGAAAATAATTGAATTTAATTTAGAACCCATTCGTATTGTATTTATAATTCTGCTTCCCAAAGTGTAGACCTGCAATAAAATAAATTCATAACTCGATTAGTCCGTTTGCCGGTTTCTATTCGCCACTGGTTTTGATGGATCTGTGGCGGGAATTATCCGCATTATTTCCCCATCTTTGCACCTTCTAGGAGCTGCACTCTTAATTTCCCATCAGCATCGGCATCGGCATCGCGATGCCAACTTCAAACGCTGCCACAGCTCGTGGCACATCTAATTGATGATGAGGTGCAGCAGCAATAGCAGCAGCAGCAGGAGCAGCAGCATCCCATCCCATCCCTTGTGTATCTATATCTAGGCAGTCATACGTATCTGAATCTGGCGGGAATAAATCGAGTGCCAGATGAGTTGCGCGTATGCCAAAAAGGGTTCCTCATGCATTAAAAATGTATTAAAAGTAAAGTAAATAAATAATTGAATCGAGCCAGAAAAAAAAAGAAAACAGAGGAGGAAGTGCAGCTGGAACGAACGAACGAGCCAGCGAGTGAACGGGGCGAAATCGAAAGATATTTATCTAAAAATAATAAAGATGCCCCGTGTCTGGCATCTAGGGCCACTCCCTAAGCCAGCTGCCTTAATTTGTAAATCATTTCCCAGCATTTTCTGGCATTTCCCAGCAGAGCGCGCGCCGGCAGAGAGATATTTTTTAATATCAAAATCAACTTATAAATACTTTTGGCTGCGGCCGCATCATCTTCCGCATTTGTTTGTAATTTACTTTTATGCTTTACTTAATTGCATCTAGATGCATTTTATAAATTACAGCACATGGTCTTTCACCATCCCCACGAAGAAATATAAGAAAAATAAATGCTTGAACACATCAAATTGAAGCCGCTGCCGCCGCCGCCGCTGCTGAGCACTTATGATTTTTATTAAACTTTATGTTTTCTAATGACTCACTGGGAAAGCAGCGGCAAATGAAGCGGATAAGGCTGACTTGGAAAAATTCAATTAAATATTACAACAATTTCTCTTGCTGCTGCTCTGTTGCTCTGGCTATGACTCTTGCCTTGCCCCCTTTTCGGGTCTTTCGATGTAGTTTTTATGGCCCGGCTCGTCTGCATTTCCCGACATTAATTACGCCAAATGTAAGTCTGTGTATCCGTATCTCTGTATCTTTGCATCGCGCAACATGCTGCATAATATTAATTTTCGTTGTACATTATTTCCAAGAAAGCTGCGGCAGCCGACAGCGGCATCGAGAGCGGCAGCGGCAACAACATATAATAATAATAACCATAATGAATCCAGATACAGATACAGAAACAGAAATGAAGCAAATAAATGAGCAAAGAACAAGCTTTCGTCTATTTCTCTTGCTTTTTCCCGGTTTGAGTTTGAGTACGGGTTCGAGTTCGAGTTCGAGTTTTCTTTCTTTGTGGGCTTCTTTTGTTTCGAGTATTTCTTCTATATAGACATACATACTTGCCGCTGCTCCTACAACGAAAACAATTAGTCTACTTTAGTTTGTTTTCTTACAAGTGGAAATAAAATTAAATACGAAGTGCAGCACTTAGTTAAATGCAATGTATCTCCATCTGTATCTACGTGAGAGTGCCAGCCAGCTGTAGCTGTACTTGTAGTTCCATCTGTATCTGTTAGATGTACCCAAGGAATATGAGTTACAAACAAACGTTACAGCAAACACGGCAAGAAAATATAAGTTCTTAATTAAATGCTTAAGAAAAGGGTTTGAGAACGGTTTCAGCTTTCACTTTGGCTTGCTAATACCTTGATTTTTACCCTAAGATTTGGATTTTCAGTCTTGTTTTATCAGTTATTAATGATCTCTTAATTATCATTCAAAGGCGAGGTATCAAGGTAATTAATGCCTTAATAGAACTTGAATTTTAAATAACTCAATAATATTTATAAGCTATAAGATCTTATTTTTATTTCAAAATTAATTATAAGTTGTCTTATTTTTTTCTCTCGTTTTTTACATCGTTTTGTTGTTCTTTTCGTTTTGTTTAGTTTTTTTTTGTTCTTATTGTTGTTGTTCTGCTTTCGTTACGTTTCTTGCGCTGCCTGTCATCGTGTATCTTTGTATCTGATGGGTGCGCATAGTCGTTTTTAGTTATTATTGTTATTATTTCTCCAGTTCTACGTACGTGTACCGCTCAGATATTGAAATTTATCGCCGCTATTTGGTTTGAAATAATTGTCTAGTGACTCGCTGACTTGCACAGTTCGATAAATGTATTTCCACGAATGTATCTGCTGAGCAGGCACAGCAACAGCGACAGATACAGATTGGGATACATATAAGTATGTACATATATCTCGCTGCGACCGCCACATTCACGTATCTCATTCGCATGTATTATTTTCTATATCTTTGGCCAGGCATCTTATTATAATTTTAATTACAAGCTGTTATGGGGCCACGTTAATTGCTTCCGTTTACGAAATTGTATCTCAGTTCGACTCGACCAGATAGATACATGTATCTTGCGAATATGGCAGGTAATTAGAGGTGAGCAGTGAGTGGGGAATCGGGAGGGTGGATCTAGCATCTCTTAATCTCCACATCCCCAGGTGATCCGATCACCTCCACCTGATGACCACAATTAGCCAAAAGCCGGGCTCTGTGGCCGCTTTGTGGGCCAGCTGATGGGATGCGCTGCTTTCTTGGCCATTTGCTGCAGCTCACATAAAAATCAGCAACAAACTTGCCCTGGCCCCATAAAAAATTGCGAACAAAAAAGAGAACAACAGAATGGCATGGAATAAAATTTATATGAATAACAAAAAGCAGCAGTAGCAACAACAACAACAACAGTTTACGGCCTTGGCTTAAGGGTACACAGAGAAAAATAATTGAAGAATAGATATTGGAAAAGTATGGATACTTAAAGTCAAAATATACTTATTATATGATTCCTTAGGCGGTATTAACTATTTTAAGCCTTATAAACAGCAATTGAACCTTTTAAATAAATTGTAAATATCTCAATATAAATTATTGTATATTTTTAAACAATTTCCCTGAACGTTTAAAAATACTCCTATTAAAGGAAGGCTAGACTAAATTGTTTCCTAAAAACATAAATGTTTAAAAAGACTTCTGTTTAAAGGAAAACAATTGATCAAAAAATATGTAACCCTCATCGAAATTAACCTTCAAAAAGAAGTGAAGAAAACTTTATATAATTTGATCAAATTGAAAGCCCAACTTCATTTCCAGTGCACAGTAAGTGCCCTAGAATGCATCTCGGGTTCAGCGGGCAGGTCGAGTTTGTTGCAACACCCGAGAAGAAGTTGCAGCATGCGTCCGGCATTAAAATTGTGTTTATGCGTGTTTGGTAATTTTATAAAAGTTAAATTAGTTTTAAGACCATAAATTCAGCGCACTCTCGCTGGCGCCGCAGTCCCCATGGCCCGAAGTCTCTGCCATTTTAACTTTTATTACTTTTAATATAAAAAAAATGCCGGGGCTAGAAGCCGGCCAGCTGTAGTTAAAATGCACGCGGTCATAAAAAGTTGCAGGAGGCATCTACATCTACATCGAGCTGGAGTCCCCGGATCGGTGTGTTGCAGCAACATCGTAAAATAATTTCTTGCTCTGCGGTCTCCGTTGGGCCGCAACAATGTTGCCGCATTTATTCGCATTATTATTACATTTTAATGATTAATTCTAATTATATGCGACTTGAATAAGGCCGCCGAATGAGAAATGCTCTGGCGGTGGAAGGCCAATAAAGAAAATGGTACAAAACTTGGCAAAAAAAAAGAAGGAGGAGAAGTGGAGCGGTTTTTGTTTTTTTGGCCGTGTGGCGCCCCAGGGAGGCGACTCGTAGTGGGGCATTAAAAATTGGTGCTGTTAATTGTGGTAGTTATTTGCTGTTTTGCCATTTGGTCATTTCACAATTTTACCATTCTGTGGCCCCACCAACTTTTCACATTGCTCTGGTTGCCTCCTGCAACAATGTTGCAGCCAAGTTTCCTTGCCGCATTCTCGCACTTTTACGAGGCATTCTTTGTTTTTTTTTTGGTTTAGTTTTTTTATATCACTTACTTAGTTGATTAAGGGCGTGGCCAATGGGCCAGATATGTTTAGATTTCAACTTGCACTCTCCTAAGAGTGGGTTGCCTTTTACGACCCTAGAAAGGTGAATATCAAATGGGTTCGAGGTAATCCGCTTACGAATTGAGCCCCTAAAAAATTCTCACACTGTGATCTTAAATGAATTATTGCTCTAGTTAATCTACCATTAAAAAATGTGTTATTTACATAATTTTAATGCTCTAAATTACTTCCCTATATGAGATTTTGTTTAACAAGTTTCGGATAAATACGAGCTTGAAATCACAACTTTAAAAATGTTGTTTCTTAAAGGAAATTCTTACTTAGTACTTGAGCGTCTTAGAGACCGCAGTGCAAGTGTTTTTTATATTTTAAAATATATTTCAAACTTATTACTATTTTTGTTAGTTATTTAAATTTTAGAAAGAATTAATCTTTTCGAACTAAAATTTATGTTTCAAAGCCAGCTGAGATCCACCGTTTTCTCTCCTTTTGAAAAATATTCAAAATGTTTTAAATTGATTCTCTAATAATTGTGGTATCTTGTTTTCCCCTCATGAATTAAGCTCCTTTATATATTTAACGCCATTTAATTCCCTTAGAAAAAGTCAATTTTAAAGCCAATTTAATTCTCAAATGTGGAAAATTGCAAATAGTTTGCTTAAGTTTTGGTTAAACGTTGTTTACTCAATAACATCCGTGCTAAGTGTAACCTTTTCGCTTGCATCTTAAACAAAATGTTTTTCTAAATATGGTGTTTTATTTCCCAGGCCTTGAAGTGAAATAAATATACCACCGCATCGATTTTCCAGCCATAACCCCTTGCATACCCCCTCGGTCCCCTTAATACCCTTGGCCAAATGTTTGTTATTTTATAACGTCAACGCGTCGGGAACCGAGAAGGCCCCCATAAACTGTTCGTAATAAAATATATTGTGCTATATTTTGCTATAGTTAATAGCCACTCATATACATTATATATATATATATAAAGATACAAATATATATATATATATATAAATGTGTATATTTATAATGCCATACCATTGCTTATCGCCTTTATAGGTAGAATGTAATTTCGTTTTGTGCGCAGTTTTGTCAACGGCTTTTGTCCCTGCCAGTTTGTGGGAAAGCACGGTGTTGGCGGGAAACCAAGGGCAAGAAGCCATAAAACTTTATGCATTTTGTTAGAAATATAAATAATAATTATCTTCCGACTTGGTATTGGATTTCCAACCCCGCAACGCAAACAGAAATTCAAATATACAGAGGCTCGAGCTCTCCGCTTTGAACTGTGGCAAGCAATAGCAATAATGTTATTAATGTTATTGTTATAATAATAATTCGAAATCCGTAACTTTTGCCATTTTATTAATGGGTCGAACGTGTGTGTGAGACAACATTCGTTGTTTCTTTTCCCTGCTCCACACTGTCTCTCTACTGTTTCTTCATTTTGTGTGTTTTTATTTTTTCACCATTTGGTATCATTACATTAACTGTATGTAGGCTGTTTGATGTCGTAATAGGAAAACACACAAAGATACACACACGCACTTGCCAGATACGGAGATGGAGATACATATTTACCCGCGTTTCTATTTAGACAATAATTTTTAAGTTTTTAAAAACGCTAGAGCGGCAAATATTTGATCAACTCGATGGCAAAACTAGACACAAGGCAAATATGCCTGTGGGGAGAGGGGTAAGGGAGATAGGGAGGTCGTCATCTCTGTGCCATTTACAATATTTACCCGACTGTTTTTAACTTATTATTTATTTGCATTTCATATTTATTTTAACGCTTTCAATTGCGCCCAGCTTTTGAGTGTTTTTTTATTTAGTTAAGTCGCTTTGTCTAGCTGCCAATGGAAACTTTTCCATTCTGTCGCAACGGAGAGCTAATTATGAAGGTTGATTAGGGGCATTTTTCGTTGGATTTCTTTTCGAGCTCATAATTTTTCATTGCCACAACATTATAAATATAAAATACAAGTACAGCCCCAAGTATAAGTAATTGCATATAAAATTTAATGCGCCCGAAAATGATGCGAAAACTATTTGGAGAATTCTCTCAGAGGGTAGTATGCGTAATTTATTTCATAAGCGCATAAATAAAAATTCAAGCGAAAACTAAATGCAATAAAAATGCGAAACAGCCGAAATACATATTTAAAATAACAAACCAATTGCGCACAAGTAATAATTTATCAAATATATATGTGTATCGGGTAAGAGATCGAAATGGGGGCACCCCCCTCCCGAAAATTTATTGGGCCACGTATTTCGCTTGTACTTTTGCTAGCCAAAAGGTAGCGACGAAGCTGGTCTAGAAAACTTTTGCGGCAAGAGAACCGCAACTGCAGATACAACCATAGGCGGCACTGGGAAAATGACCAGAAAAATACATTTTGTTGTATATTTTTATCTAAATAAAGTGCAATGAAAACTCTAGATACTTTAATTAGTTATGATAAAAATACCTGAAATATTTATAGATCTTTAGGTACATTTTTAAATAATTGGTTTCTTTGGGTATTTAAAACAGTTTATGAAAAGATTCCAGGCCTGATACACATTTAAATCCTGAATTAATTGTTGTTACTATTTAGTTGCAGATTGAAATACAGATTAATTTGAAAACTTTTATAGGTAAGATAAAAAGTCTTGAAATATTTGATAACTTCAAGTTCTAAGTTTTAATTGGCAAGTTTTTTTGTGAAAGGCTTTAAAAGGGTTCCAGACTTGACACATATTCCAATCCTATGTTCATTCTTCTCAGTGTTTAGCTGCAGATTCAGATACAGATACATTTGAAAACTTTTATCCACAAAACAAATCGCACAAAATCGAAACGTGCGGACCAAACTCGTTGTTGTCTCCGCCTCACCTCTTTCCTTATTTTTCTTACTTTATTTATTTATTTATTTTTTTTTTTTTTGTAGTTCGAGCCATGTCCTGCGTTTCTTGGCTGCCAACTGCGGATGGCGTATGGCGTATGGATAATAATTTCTGAATTCCTGCTCATTTTGATTGCCCCTAATAACTGAGTAGAGTTGCCGCCTCTGCTCTCTGCTCCGCTGACTTCTCGACTTCTCCAACTTGCCCCTTGCCAATGCCAATTTGTGTGAGTGTGCGTGGCTCGGCCAGGAGAACAGCTCTAACTCTAAGACACACACAACTCGTTCTTGGCCTGGCTGTGGGTCTGCGTTATTATTGTTACAAAAATATTTTATTCCAATGCCATATATTTTATTCCTCCGCTTCTTGGACGCCCCTCGCAACGTTTCTTTTATTTTATTGCATTGTTTATGCAGCCGAAAGTAAATTATGTTTTTTTGCTTTTGCCAGAAGAAGTCGAAAAGGGAAATGCAACTGAAGAAAGACAAGTTGACTTGGTTTGAGAAGAATTTAAAGCACTGAGAAAAAAATATAGTATTCAACAACTTGTACCCAAGTAGGGACATATTTATTGAATTAATTTAAAAATTATTTTTGATTATAAAACAATATAAATTAATTATCTAAGATTCTTTTCCTATTTTATGAATATTCCCCAGCTTTTTTCCCTGGTTTAAATTTTTCAAATACAAATCCGTATATAAAAAATAGGGATACATTTAATATTTATTAAATAATTTGTAGGCTTTTTAAAAACATTTCTAATTATTTAAATATATTGATGACTAGCTAAGAATTCTTTCTTGTTCTTTTCTAATGCTCTTTTTCCTGGCTTAAAGTGCTTATATCTCCCATGGAATATATATTTTCTTACTTGTAAATTTCTATTCAGAAATCTTTATACAGAAACAGGGATATATTTATTTAACTAATTTATAGGCATTTTAAAATTGTTTTAATTATTATATAATAATAATTATATATCTAAGAATCCCTTCTTATTATAAAAATTTTCTAAATATGTTTAAATCTTTAAGAAAATATATATTTCCTTATTTTTACATTTTTAAAGTAAAATCATCATAAAAAATAGGTAAATATTAATATAACCAATTTATTGGCTATTTAAATCAATACTGATGATCTAAAAATATTCATTAATTGGCTAACAATCCTTACATATTTTAGTTATTTTCTTAAAATGCATTCCTTGGCTTAAAATGTTCATATCCTTTATATTTATTATATTTTCTTATTTGCAAATATTTAAGGGTATCCATCAGTTGGTCCTTGTTCTTTTCTTGGCTCCTTGGGGCTACTCAATATTTTTTGTTTGTTCGCTGTCATTTCAGAAGTTATTAAGCCAGTTGCTGCGGCTGCTTCTGTTGATTGTGGCCACCGGTACAGTTGGCCGAGTTATTGTTTTACTCACTCCCGGCCTCCTGCCACTGGCACTTAGTGTCATTGTGTGTGTTTCTGTGTGTGCCACATTTTGAACAATTGCTTTGCATATTTTATTGCTAAATAATAAATGCCTATTAAGTTAATTGGCAAATTAGGCAACAAACAACGCAGAGGCGAGTGCAGCAACTGGCGAGTGGAATTGCAGCCAAACAGCGCTCTACATTTTAATTGAGTGCGCCCTGAGCAGGAGCAGGAGAGCAGGAGGAGAAAAGCCAATAATAAGCCTGAAAAAACAGCGAGTGAGCAAAAAACGAGGACATGGCAGGGGCACAAAAAATGATTGTCCATTTGTTGCATGCCTTAAAGTTTAATGAGGCGACCATTACGCGCCATTTGCATGTGGCAACTGCGAAAAGTTTAGGAACAAAATCGATCGAATTGCACCCACTCACCTCGAGAGGGAGAAGCTATATAGTATCCCCTTCGATTTTCCTCATATATGTATATACATATATATTTTCAGCTTTTCAGCTGATTCTTTTGGGGAATGACGGGGCAGAAAGCGCGTGTCTGGCAGCGCCAAACAAGCAAACACAATTAAATGTTATGCAGATGCAATCTAAAATGTCATTATATCAAATTCATTAATCCCTCCCCCGACCAGCCCTCCCAACAAATATGCCCCACAGCGCAGATACACATGCTACAGATGCAGATGCAGATACAGATACTTAGGCCGGGCCCAAAGGCAACCAGGCAGAGGCAGTGCCCCAGCAACATTGCAACTGCAACTGCAACAGCGTCATCTGTCCCTGCACTCGATACGTATTTTTTTACTTTCTTACACAGAGGGGAAAAGTGTTGAAATATATATGCTTTATGTCAGGGAAATTATTAAGATTTTTCTCAAAAGTTGTATTTATTATGTATTAGTAAATCGTTAGGAAAATTCCATTCCCCCTTATGTAGGTTTTCATATATTAATTTCTGTCTTTATAAAATACATATTTTATTTCTTAAAAATGTTTCAATTAAATAGAGATTTTAAATTGAAATAATGACAAAAAATTTCTACATATATTGGGAAGTCTTCTTTAAAATTCTTAAAAACTGAAGTATCCTCTTTATAATCGTTTGATTAAATATTTATAATTTTATTTTGTTCATTTCATTTTGTTATAATAAAATTCGGACAAGAATCTAAAGCTTTTTAGGACAAATTTTATTTGAAACATGTTCTTAGTAAAATAAGGTACTATTTTATTGTGTTAAATATTTAATTTGTACAGTTTTTAAATTTATGTGCTGCAGTTCCTGGCTTTTGGTTGCAATTTTATTTCACAGTGCACTTCTTCACTCCTAAGCTGTACCCACACATACACACACAGTTCCGAGCTGTGTTCATATGGTTTTTTAATAATTATTATTTTTTGCATAGAGAACTGAAGAGTGGCGAAGGAATGGGGCGAGCTTGCGATTAAAATCGCTGCATGCACCGCTCGTGAATATTTTAACGTCAGTCAATCAAATGGCTTAAAAATGCTTTGTCATAGCAGCCCATCCCCTCGGCCGCCGCTGCTCCCTGGGTGCACCTTTGTACCCCTCAGATACTCATACTTCTCGGGCTGGTAGGAAAAGGGGGCAGATACAGATACGGATACGGATAGAGAGATACGGATGTGGGACGAGGCGGGACGGAGCACACACACACTCCATACTCCACATTTCGCATGTGCATGTAAATCGTCTTTGATTCGATTTCGTTTGATTTGATTAATCGTGCGACGTCACTGCCGCCGACTGATAATGAGATAGCAGCGGCGACTTGCACGCAATTAAGCCAAATTGAAGCCAGTCGCTGGCGGTCTAGAAATATATGTATATATTTTAAGTTCAACCACGATTGTGAGTGTGTGAAAAGTGGTGGAAAACTTAACTTGTACAGCGCTTAAGCTGATTGTTTATATTAATATAAATGGCTGTATATTAAGGCCCACACATATTCCCACACACAGAAATAAGGAATAATAATAAAAAAAAATTATTCCATTCATCGTCATAAACTTCAATTTTCGAAAATCATTTCCTTAGCAGCTGCGCATTAAAAAAAATATACAGAAAGCTGAAAAATAAAGAACAGCAACAATAAAAATGAATAAAATGAATTAAGGCTCGCCACAGTGGGCATGATTTGCAATACTCTGCGCAGATATTGTAAATCAGATAGCTCAGGTCTGAAGGTGGTCCCGCCCACCCCACTACCTGGTAGTATTATTTCCCCCCAAAAGTCATTTGTCAGCTCGCAAGCTGCTGATTGATGTCCAAGCAAAGCACAAGTTGGGCAAATATGTCGGAGCTGTGCGCCCAGGAATGGGGGTAAATAAATGTTGTCACTATCGGACAGACACACTTACACCCTGCAATTGGAGAGAGTCGGGTATTTGCCACTTGAAGTGGCATTCTCACTGGGTTTTCCTTACTTGCCAGCGAATTGGAAATGAACACAAATCGATTTAATTTAATTACATCAAGGTGTCTATAACTCTTTTCTTGAATGTATTTAGGGAGTGTTGTGATTAGTGCTTTTAGTTATTGTAAAATATATAGTAGGTTCCATATTTTTCGTATCAATTACACAATTACAAATCTATTTGGTAGAATAAACATATAACTTAGTAAAGTTTATATTCTTCTCTTTATAAAATATAACAAAAACTCCTAAAATAATCGAAGCTTTTAATTATTTTTTGACACATAAAAATGTTATCCTGAATTGTACTGAATAGGCGTCGATCACTTAATTAAATTTATGATCTAATTTGGTTTTTAGATATTTTATAAAAACTTACTAATCATTTTAAAGATCTTTTTTTTAAGTTCTACCCTATTTCTATATTTTATATAAGTTTAACTTATCTTTTAGATATAATTTCCCTAAAGCTTCACCGACAATTCCTTTAGATTGTCCCATTGTACTCAGCTTGCTCAGTTTTTGCCCTTTGCACATCGTTAAGGAATATTATAAATTACTACAGCAACAACAGCAGCAACAACAACAGCAACCGCAACATCAGCAGCAGCAGCAGCAACAATAAGAAGAAAAACAATAACAGCAACCAAGTCGAGTTTCTTGAAATATTTATTTTATATTACGTTTTTCGCTTTATTTTTATTTCCCTTTTCCTCTCACTCAACTTCACTTCCCGGACGGACAGAGGGGCGCGGTCTAAATTAAAGAATATTTCTTGCCATCGTCTTGAGTCTCTGCTGCCGCCTCTCGCTCATTTTTCTGTTTTTTTTTTTTTTTTTGCTTCTTATTTTATTCACATTTTTTTGTTATTTTATTTATTATATGTATTTGCTGTTGCTGCAGCCCCGTCTTCATTTAAAGTGCGGTTTCTTGTCTCTCTCCATATATATTCATTATTATGGCCGCGACGGCAACGCTTGCTACACATAACTTCAACTTTGTATCTGTATCTTTGTATCTGCGAGAGTGGATTCGTGGCACACTGGGGGAAACCGTTATAGAATCAGGAACTTAGGAGATATAAATATTTACATTTAATCGGTTCAACACATATTTTAAAGAATTTTTTACTATAAAACCAAAACGTTGGTATATTAATTTATTTTAATTTTATTATACTGCCGCCTTAAGGTTACCACAACAGACTTTTAATATTTATTAAATACATTTTCAGATAAAGAAATCTTACAACAAAAAGTGTCCTCAAAAAAAAAAGAAACTCCCAATGAAAGGGTTACTTTTTCTAACACCTTTTTTCTCTCAGTGTAGCAGCTGTATGTGTGTACCATGTATTTAAGGAAAAAGAATGATGCAAAGACGATAAAATATAATTTCGGCTTTATATTTTATTTTAATGATGAAAAATGTTGAAACTTTATTACGAACTCATAAAAAATTTAAACGTAGGTACACACGCACACACAAAGGCCAAAGTCGGCGGGGGGCGGGAGTTATGGAGAGGGAGGGAGATAACTTCTTCTTGGTCTTCGCTTTTCCTTTTTTCTTTTCCTCTTTTTCTTTATTTTTCCACATCTTCTTTGTGCGCCCTCATAAATAACAAACACAAATGCGCTGTGAACAATGTTAAATGTTATAAAAATCCAAAACGTATTTATTTTTATTGCACAATGCAGCGTGGAGTTTTGTGGCAGGGGCATAAAGTATCTCGCAGATACAGATACAGCACAGCAAACACACTCGCACTCACACAGCAGCTGTCGCAGCGGAACAACAATAATTAAAGAAAGCGCACAAGGTGTGAAAATACATGTCATAAGATACAAATGTATCTAATTGAATGAAAGCGACATAGCGAGCGATTTGCTCCAAACACGCACTCGCCCACCCTGGGGCTAGCTTCCCCTCTCCCCAGCCACCCCCTTCAGTCAGCTTAGTAGAGCGTGCGAATGTATCGCATCTCATTGTCCGTCGGTCTGTCCGCCAATTTGTCCGTTTGTCCGCCAGTTTGAACGCCGCGAACGAAGCGTGCGGCCAACGCATCAAAGTCAAAGTCGTCGGCGCTGCGAATTTTGATTTCCCCGTTTTTAGGGGGCTTTCCATTCAGAAAAAGGGGTACATTAGCTAATTTAAGAGGTTTGAATATCTTCAAGGAATAAATACAATTATTGTGAAGTACATTAAACTTATAATTTTATTTCTTGACATTGTTTTTGGTCTACAGAGCAAGTAATCTCTAAATAATTTCTGAAAATGATTTCAATAAATTTTTATTAGCTCTTAATTTAATGGTACTTGGCATTACTTATCAGCTAGCTCTCTAAATCATTATTTATGCCTTAGTGCCCCATTTAAACATTTAGCCACAGATTAATTGAAATTATTTCAAGTCATTTTGATAGTATTCCTAATCAATAATTTGACCTTTCGACATTTACTTGAAGGTTAAAAGATGTACCAGTACCAATAAAATATATTTGAATTGAATTTTAAAGTTAAGATAAAATATTTGCTGGATACTAATGGCTCCGAAGTAAAAGGAGTGTATTGTTATATCGGTTTCCGATTTATTTTTTTTGGCTTTCCTTTGGTGCTGTGTATGAGCTTTCATGTTGCGGCAGGTTATGGCCCGCCACAAGCACACGACCACACACACAACGTCACTCATTCACCCACAGATACAAAACGGCAAACACACAATAGCCAAAAGCAAGGTGCTGCGCGTCGACAACAGCTGTTGAGGATGACGATGACAAGACGATGACGACGGCGACCACAAGTATCTGAGCATCTGAGTATCTCAGTCTCAGTATCCGCGCATGCATCCCGGCCGGAGTATCTTTAGCGGCTTTAAGTGGGCTAATCGCCAAGGTCAAAACCTGCTACTTCCCAGCTCGTTGAAGACTTTTTCCCCCAAATATGTCAAATATATTCAAAGGTACTTTTGTTTGGAGTTATGGATTATGAAATCCAATATTTTCCAATGTTTTTTCTGCTTATCAATCGGCTTACCGGTTGATTTCGTGCTCTGGATCCACACTTCTGGGGTTACCCAATCCCTATCAACGCTATCTTATCGATGCACTGTCGCAATGACGGGTCAAAATTCGAAACAATCGATTTCTGATGACAATCACGTGCGTGCTCTATAAAATAAAGAAAGCCAGCCGGCCGACGGCCATCGAGCAAATAATTGTAAATAAATAAATGCAATTATAAAAATTGCCGCTGCCTCTGTCGCTGCTGTCGCTGCCGTTGACTCAGTCGTCTTTTAATAAATTACAAAACAAAAAACGCAACGAAGGAAAAAAAAAAACTTATATGTATCTGCCTCCTCTGCTCCGCTCGACTGCATTTTTAATTAATTTATTTTCGTTCGATATAAATTGCGGGAGGGGGAGATGGGGGGGCAGAAGGCGTGCTTGCACAAAGACAAAAGCCAAGACAAACTTGTATCTGGAAGATACTCATGCACACGATATTCCTCCCCGGCAACTGCTGATGAAGCTGATCTTTGTTGTCGGCGACTGAAATGCAGCGAGCTGCCATTTATTTATTTATTTAATACTTTTTCGTATTGTGCCGTTCGCTTGCTGTGTGCGTTTGATTAATCGGCCGCTCATTGTAAATATTTGTCTTTAGTTTGTTGCCTTCAACCAAGTCCTCGTTCTCGTCCTCATCTCATCCTCTTTCCGGTGGAGACGTCTCCACCTACTTGGTGTTTGTCTTTTTTTGTTGAGTCTGTAACTCCTTGAGATTTGTTCTTTGTGTTTACGAAAGTCGGCGGTTTGAGACTGACAAGGAGAGGCCTTGCAGTTTGCCCTTTTCTTTTCGTTTCTTTTTATTTAAAATGCAAAAAGGAACGGTCTGAGGGCGGGATTAAAGTCTTCACACCCGAGCTGGATCTAATCCGGGCTCATCAATAATTGATTGAGAGCCAGCATTTCCATTATGGCTTATAGAAATGGCCGAGTGCATGCCCCACATCAATTAGGGGCGATCTCCTGCTCTCGCTAATTCGATGGTGTCTCCTCCATCATTCATGCACTTACACCTTCCTCTCCTCTCCCTTTTCTTCCAAGTCCTTATGACTGCTGATTCGCAGTTTTTGTTTACAGAGAAAAAAATATGGTATAAGATACAGAAAGCATCTTATAGATATCAGTTATTTATTTAAATCGAATTATCGAATTTGAAAATCATTTCAAAAACTGTTCAGTATTTTCGGGAAAATATTGTTCCTTAAAATATAACTCGCAGCTTATAATATTTAAGAGTATATATTAAACCTTTTGAGGTTTAAATATGTTTTTAAAGTTCACCAGGCAGCCTCACAAAGTTTTATAAGAAGCTTACTCTTTTCCTTAGTTAATTTCTTTAATATTTAAGGCAACATTTATTTGAAACCATCCTTCTGTGCCGTGTAACAGCTTCATTCCACTCGCTAATCCTGACCGCACCTTCCTTGCCGCACTCCATCAAGAATGTATGTATCTCTGCAGTGCCCTGCCGCTCCCTTGCAGCAACTTTGTTATATTTTATACGGTAATTTATAATAAGTTTTTTCACGCACCTTTTGCCTAAGTCCCGGCTCCCAGCTCCTGACCCAGCTCCTGCCCCAGCTCCTGCCCGCCGATAGTGTGTGTGTTTTTCCCTGCTCCGACCCACGCACTTCAAAGACGCAGAGGCAGGGTCAGAGGGGAGAGCAACATAGCTGGGGCAAGACACTCAGCAGGCCGCAAGTTCCCCCGATTTGTATTTGAGTTGAGTCGGAGCGGAGTCTGGCTCTGACTTACAACTAATGCAATATAATAAATTTATACAGGGTTACAAATAAATGTGGGCAGCCCTCACTCTCTCGCACCGGTGTGCGTGGCGTCTGTGTGTGCGTTTGAGTTGAAAAATAAATAAATAAATATTTTTAGAAGGATACATGAGATTGAAAACCCTTCTCGTCTCCTGGCACCTCCACTCCTATTTCTCGTTTCCTGCCTGTTTTGCTTTATGTTGATGCCCCGGGATCGCCTGGCATCGCATCGCCTCAGAGGGGGGCTGCTGTAGGCTTTCGTTTTCGGTTTCGGGTTATTTATCAGCATAAATTATTTATGCCGCATTATGGGCATAAAAATAAATAAAATAAATGAAGCCCGGGCCAAACTAAATCCGATTAGAAAATGCCAAAGGAGGCGCAGTAATGGGCGCAGATACACTGGCGAGATACCGAGGCACCAGTCCATAGATACAAATTTATTTTTATAGATTAATCAACGAATTACTTGTGCAGCTGTTGCCGCAATCCCATTTCCATTTCCACCTCGTATACGATTTATTTGGCTTAGCCATAAAAATGAGAATTTTCCGCCAAGTATTTGAAAATATAAACATAAAAATCGTTGCCGTAATGGCTTTTTGTATTTAATTAAATGTTTATGCCGTGCATTTAAACTAAATCGACCACGGTCGAATATTTAGCTTTGCCTATATATCTGTATCTGTGAATCCACAGTATCTGTGGATCTGTGTATCTGTCTGTTTTGCATCTTAATGGGCAAGATTTAAGTTGGCGCTGTAAAAACTACTTGGGGAGTACTTGAATGGCCCGCTTGTGTATTCTCCATGTGCGGATCGGTTCGACGCGGTACGGATCGGTGCGCATATATAAAATATGACTGAATAATATAAAACAGAAGGCGATACATCAAAGCGGATTATACAATTTATTTCTGCTTTTATTTCTACCCGCTTCTCAGTTGGGGATTCGTTCTTTTTATTTCTTCTTCTTTCTCATTTTGGTTTCTTTTGTGTTTCTTGGCTTCGGGGTTTGTTTGTCTGTTCTGAAAATATATTTCTTCATTTTTATTTTATTTATTTACTTTCTTCGAAGATGTTGTATACAGAAGAAAAAATATAAAATGTGGAATGTGAATGCAACAGATGCAGCGGCCGCAGCGCTAAGAAATACACACACACACACACACATGCTGGGCCACGTAATAAATTGTATTATTTATATTATTTTATTCTATTCATCCCCCGGTGCGGTACACTCCGGGAAGCCCAAACGCCCAGATACAATGAAAGTATCTCGGAGATATTTTCTCTGCCGGCAGCGGCAGCGCAGCCAGCGCACAGCGGAAGCGTCAGAGGGCATTCTCAGCTGAGTCTGAGTGACGAGTGTAATGACTTTTGTCGATTGGGTTAAGTGGCTTGTTGGCTTCCTTCGCTCGCACTCACACAGATACTCACTCACACCGGCAGGGCCATCAAAGGCACTCGAAGAAATTAATTAGTAATTGATTTTTTGCGAGTTTAAACAGTGAATGTTAAAGATTTTATTTTACTTTCTAAAAATTTATAAATACTAATTTTCAGACCCAGTTACTTTTAGATAAAGTTTTAAAAATGACTTATCAACACTTTGAATTTTTTAATTCATTGGAGAGTTTGAAATTATACTTTCCTTAAATGTATAAGAATTATTTTGTATGATGTTAATTCATATACTAATTTATTTAAATTTCTCCCCGTGCATTGCTCGAGATTCCTTTTTGAGTTGCATCTTTTTCAATTTTTATGCACGCCACTCGCTCCCTTTTTCTTGATTCTTCACCTTTTTTTCTGTATTTTGTTGAAGTAGTTTGAATGTGGCACGTTTAGCTGCTGCCTGACACCCCGCACTCCCTTTTCCTTTTACTCAGTGGTAATTTGTCTACAGCAGATACTGTTTTTTGTGGCAGTTTGGGTTGCAGTTTTTGCCACATCGAAAAAGGTAAGCGACATACGCTAATCATGAGTGTGAGACTCTCGGAGATTCTCGGCTGTATTCCTCTGCTTACTCCCCGGGTTACCCTCCCTTTTGCCACGGTGCGGTTTGGCCCTCATCTGCGGACTAATTGAGTGGGAAAGTGGCAAGGAAATCGAAAGGGAAAACTGTGCGGGATGAGGGATTGATTACATATATTGATTGTGTTGATCAATCAGCGGAACATTGTTGTGGCTCAATTTTTGCAGTACAAAAAGGGATAGAGGTTGTCGTTAGGGGAATAAGTAGTTTAATATTTTTTAAATTTATTTTTGCGTACAAAAACATTCCTTAAATATTTTTTTGTATCAACAATATCTTAGACAAGTATTAAATGTATATTAGGAAAATAAAAGATAAGGTTGCTGATATAGACTGATATTTATTTATCATTGAAACTTAACAAGAAAGCCATAACTTTCGGGGCAATAATCCTTTTAAAACCCCAATTTTCTCCAAGTTCCCTACACATATTTTGCCCCTTAAACTTATTTTCTCATAAAAATATACATTTTAAAAAGTAAATTTTAGCCCCAAATGAGTTTTAATCGCCTTATTGTTCGTAATAAAAACTTCCTCTGCGCCCACGCTCCGCAAAAAGTTCAGTGAACCGATCGAGAAGCGAGAGGGGAAACCAATAATAATATACAACCTCTAATGATGCACACACACACGCTGGCACATCTAAATGCGTTGGCAATAAAATATGAAAAACAAAAAAATGCGTAAAGGGGAATAAAAAATAAAAATGATTTTCAACAAAGGCAAACGCAGACAAATAAAAGTGCAATTAATCACCAGAAAGCAAAGGCCCCCAAGAAGACTGAGAACCAGAACTCGGAGCTCGGGCTCTGGACCAGGACTGACACTTATCGGCTTTATCTGCTTATATGAAAGGAAAGACAGGGAAATAAAATCGGGCAGACAATAAAAAGAGATGCATTCAAAGGGAAATGCACTGGGATAAATATATAGTTTTAAGGATTTTTCTAAAGTATCTTTAAATTTGCTATCAAAACTCCTTAAGTTTTATCCTTTTCTAATTCTTATTTGTATACTCCTCTATTTTTTCCGTGTGCATATTTAAATGCTTAAGAATTATAAATATTAAAGAAGCTGCCTCGTATCGGGGGGGCAGGGGAATTTATTCCTTTGCCTCCGCGAGGATGTCGGCTGTCAATATTTGATTTTTATATATGGCATTGCCTTGATGCCTGGCGATCGCATCGCCGCGAAGCAAACGAAAAATGCATCAATTTTTAATAATAAATGAAATGTGTGAATAAACGCGGCCGAGGAGGAGGATGAGGAAGAGTAGAGGGTAAGGGTGATGGGGAAAGCGGAGAACAATCGGAAAGGCAAACAGCAGGAAAGCATAAACACACGGCCAACAACACTAACACCAAGGCAAACAAACAAAGATGCAGATACAGCGGATTGCCGGATTGCCGGATTCAAATGCAGATGCATTCACAGATGCAGATGCATTTTCCAAAGAATTTCTAAGCACATAAAAAGCAAGGCAAACGGTCAGTTGGGGAAATATTTAAAAAAGCATAAAAACAAAATATTTATTGAAAAGAGACGCTAACGAGCAAACGCTGGAAAAGTGGGGAAAACAAGCGGCTTCGAAAATTGAGCATATGAGCAGGCTAATGCAGATGTAGCACCTCATGGTCTCCTCTCCTCTCCCCACCCCTTGGCTATTTGATTAATGCACTCAAAAGCGACAATAAACACGGGACACGGGGAGAAGAAGTATCTGGGCGGAGAATCGGTCAGAAGAACGCAGCGAAGAGCTTGCCGAAGGAGTCTCCGCGTCCAGACAAACAAATATGGCATTCCGATTGATGCCGGGACTGGGTCTGGGGGTTCGGGATTGGGTTCGGTATCGGCATATGGAACCTCTGAATGGAGGAGAGATCTCTGGGTTCTCCAGTGAACGTCGTCGACGTCTATTGGATAAATAAATACAAAGTTTTTATTAAAGTGCGAATTCTGCGGTGAGTTCTTCGGTGCTAATGCAGGCCTCTCGGACCGGTCGCTAATTTTCCTCCTCGCTAAGGAGTAGTGCACTTGAAGAATTGTTTTGCTTTATAAACTTTTGGGAAAATGTTATTTCAATTTTAAAGTTAAAGGATTTCCAAAATTGAATTGTATATGAAAAAATCTGCTTCTGATAAATTGTATGTTTTAAAATATATAAGATATATAGTTTTATATAAAAAGTAAACCTTGATTGGCACCCTTTCTCAATTATTTTTTAAATTAGAGGAAGTTACACTTCGATTAAAATTAAAAAAATTAGGGAAAAATATAGATTTGATAAGAAAACCAATAAATTACAAACAAATAAAATTAAAACTAGATTATTATGAAATTTAAAAATCTAAATGTTATATTTTATATATATAATAATTATAAAATAATTAATAATATTTATCAAGCGTCTTTTTTTATGAATAATTGATATTATAAAAGAAACCAAGCTCCTTAAAAATAATACGAATAACATTTTGGAAACTCAAATACAACCAAATATGAATATTAATATTAAATATGTTGAATATTTTGTCCCCATTAATCCCCAAATTTTTCCCCGTGCCGATCTCATTCGCTTTTGGCCTAATTGAAGCACACTTAGGGAACCACAGCCAGAATGCAAAATGCTCCATAGATCGAAATCAACCGCAGGCCGCAAGAATTCCGGAATTTCAATCACCTTTCGGTCACCAAACCATGGCGTTCCAGTGACTGCTCCAGGGGAAGCGGGGGATCGGAAATCAGGGAACCTGCAATGGGAAACCTCTGACCATTCGGGAAAATATGTGGCAGAGATCTCTGAGTAAAGTACAAAAGAAAAAAATAAGAAAAAAGAGCAGAAAAGGGAAGCGGAACAATGTGCGACGTGGAGCACGTGAGAGCTGTCAATCATTCCAGGCTGCGAATGCGGAGGAGGAGAAGTCACAGCTTCGCGTTCCGCTCATTGTAAGTGACGTCACGAAACGAGGCGAAATGCCGCCGGCAGAATTTCTGCTGTCGAGGCGAAACAATCTTGCAGATTGCCGAAAGGCGCGCGCGAATCGTGAATCAAAACAAACCGCGGAAAAAGATCGTAGAGCCAGGCAGAGCGAGAGAGCGACTGAGAGAAAAAGTTACTGAGGTGAAAGAGAGTGTGGGAGAGCAGCAGCGCTGCTTTAGCGCAGCAGCAGCGTGAGAGAACAAGGCCTCTTTGAATCATTGTTCTCTTTAAGGGGTTCAATTTGAATTCGAAGAGAAACGATCGTGAAAGATAGCTCTTAAATGGAATTCTTGAATAAATAAATTAATACAGAATTGATAAATCTCTATCTATAAATTGATGTTGCTAATCTTATAAGGCAATATATTTCGCTAATGATTTTTTGACACTTTAACTCATTTATCATGTGAGGAAAAATAAATAAAATATTTGCTATATCATCAATATTTTAACAATTTGATAAAATCCATTATCAGATTAAAATATTTTAAGATTTGTCATTTTAATGTGATGTTTCTTTTAAAATTCAAATAAAGTTTCCAAATTTTTAAATTTAGAAAAAATATTGAAAAATTCACAAAAAACATAATATTTCAATGATGATGATTTCAATGTAGGCTAAGATTCCTACTGGATGTTAATTTAAGGTTTTAATATTATAATACGTAAATCCTCATATAAAATATATGTTGTTATTTTATCGGAGGTTATTAGATAAGGGAAAAGTCAATAATCTTATACCATGATGAAACTTATGCAAAAACTGTTTCACGAAAATTGGAGATATACGAATTTAATTTAAAAAAACATTTATTTATATTTCATCCTCATATTCTAATTAAAAATATTACGAATATATCCCTTAAAATAATACACAATATTTCCCCATAGTTAAACTCAATCTCCACTCACCCTTTCTTCCTCTCGGATCATTTCGGCGATGCCCGGCTTGATCTCCATGTCATCGGCCAGCGAAGATCCTCCGCCGGATCCCGCCACCCCGGCTCCTCCCACTCCAACGCCCACTCCTCCGCCACCATGGTGGTGCGGCGGGGGAGGCGGAAGACGTGGCTCGGCAGGTGGGCCTCCTCCCAGGCCACTCAACTCCATGGCCGCGGCCATGGCGGCCGCAGAGGGACCCAAGGGATAGCGGGAATCGCCCGCTGGTGATGGCGGGTGGTGGCCACTGGCCGAACTCTGGGCGGGATGTGGGGCAGGTGGCGGCGCATGGTGATGCGGGAGCAGCGGCAGGGGCAGGGAGTGCTGGCCGGTCTGCTGCTGGGGACTCTGCGAGTGGGGACGCGAGGATCGTGAGAGCGGTCCCGGCGTGGCTGCCGGCGAGGGCATGTCCAGGGCATGGATGGCCGACTCGAGGCGGCGGGAGCCCGATCCGCTGCCGCTGCTGCTGCTGCTCATGGGCGGCGGCTTGGGTGGCGGCGTCATCAGCGAGCAGTCCCGCTGCCGCTCGCGCTCCTTCTGTTCCAGCTCCATCCGTTCGGCGGCTATCAGGCTGCTCAGCGGACTCGGGGGAGCTGGGGCATTGAAGATCGTGTCCGCCGAGGGCCAACGTCGTTTCCTGACATTCCTGCCCTGCTGCCGTTCCAAGGGCGAGAGCCTCAGCTCGGCGGGATCCCAGTCCGTGCGCGATTTCTTCTCCGGTTGCATAAAGGCCAGCAGCTCCTCGGCCTCACGGTCGGCTTCGGTTCTGGACTGGCCTCCTGCTCCTCCTCCTCCTCCGTCTCTGGTGGAGCCAGCACTTTCCTTGGGCGAGGAAATCCGTTCAGAGGAAGCCGCTGCCGCGGCCGTGGCCGCCTCCATGTGAGTCACATCCGCCAGGCCGCGCACCTTCAGCATCTCGGCAATCCTGAGCAGAGGTCCTATCTGATCCTGGCTCACATTGATCTCGCCGCGGTACATGAACTCCACAATGGCCTTGAGATCCGACCAGTTGACGTCGCGCATGATCACGATGGGGTGCTGGCAGGGCGTCTCCGCCAGCAGGGTCTGGAAGTAGGGGGAGCAGGCGGAGAGCACCATCTTGTGGGCCTTCATGGAGCGACCGTCGCAGGCCAGGGTCACGTCCACGAAGCACTCGTTCTGCAGCAGCTGATCGAAGATGGTGGTCAGGTTGGACTGGTAGTTGTTCCAGCGCAGGCAGAACTGCTGCGAGCTGGAGCTGGGCGAGGCCACCGAGGAGCTCCGACCCTGGGGCGAACTCACGGGCGAAGATCCTCCCAGACCGCCTCCAGTGGAGTCCTTTTCCTCTTCCTTGGAGGTTCCCCCTGCTCCCGGGGAAGTGCGATCCTCCGCCTTGATGTTCTTATCCTCCTGACTCGGCGAACTGCGATTACTTTTGGGTGATCCTGTCCCCGAACTGGCTCCCTTGCCTGTGCCACCGCTGCGCTGTCTTTGCGTCACTTGTGCCTGCTCGGGCGCCACTACCACATCCGTTTCCGCCTGCGCCGACGCCATTTTGTGCACGGATCGCTGATCGTTGCTCGCTACTCGCTGATCGTTACTCGCTGATCGTTAATCGTCAATCGTTAGGCGCGACTCGCTTTACATAGCGATAGGAAAACAAAAAACAAACGAGAAACCGCGACAATTACGACGCTCAACTGAGAGTGGGCATGTACATGTGTAAGTGTGTGTGTGTGTTACGTTTACGTTGAGGTTACGCTGCGCGCACTACGTGGCCATTTGGCAATTAGCCCGCCTCGCTACGTTACGTTACGTTCTTTTAGTTTCAGTTGCAGTTGCAGTTCGTCGTCTCGTTCGCCTCGCCTCGCTTCGGTCGCCTCGTCGTCGTGCTCTGTTCCGTTCTGTTCTGTATGAGTATGGTTATTGGCCAACAAACAGGGCCAAAAGTCTTCTCAGCACGAGCGTCTGAATTAGACTGAAATCGTTTTGCACATTTTGATACGGAAAAACTCAAAACAAACTTAACACACGACGACGACGGCGATGGCTGGCGATGGCCACGACGATGATGGCGCTGTGTGGGAAAACTGGAGGGGTCGGGCTGTGGCTGTGGATGTGTGTTGTGGATGTTGCCACTGCTACTGCTGCCTGCCTGCCTGCTGCTGCTGCTGCTGCTGGTGCAGTAGTTGTTGTAGTTGTTGCTCTCAGGCTGCGACTGAGTTCGCGACGAAGTTGCGAATAGTTCGCGAATTGCGAGCTTCTCCGCCGCTGCCGGCGTCGCAAAAGGAAAAGCGACAGAGAAAGAGATAGAGGCAGGAGACAGAGACAAGCGACCGAGGCAGAGGCAAAAGCAGAGACAGAACAGAGACAGAGGCGGTGTGGCGACTGAGAGGCAGGCAGCAGGCAGAGGCAGCGTTGGGCGCCAAAAAACGCCGGCTAACGGTAAACGTTACGGCCGCATTCCGTTGCGTTGCGTTGCGCTCTTCGGCTTTTACTCGCACTCGTCCTCGTCCTCGTTCTCGGCCTCTCGTTACAACCCCCAAAATGGGCATTTTTGGCGCAACACCGAACAGGATGCGACGCGTCGCTGCAAGTTGCAAGAGGTAGGCACCCACACGTGTGTGTGTGTGTGTGTGTGGGTGTGTGTGCGTGCGAGGAAACGGAAGTTGGCCCGAAAATGCAGAGGCGCCGACTGCTGCGTTTCAGGCGAAGAGCGAGCGAGCTTAGTTTAGGCCTAGTGTTTTTCGGACTCGGAGGCGCTGGGTGGGCGGAGGAGGGGGAGTATGTGGGGCCACGGACCGCCGACCAGTACTCCTGGCCAAAAATTGGGAGGCCTGTCGAGTCAAAGAGGCAACGAAAATACGGCCGATATTGGCAAGTGGCTCGGCCACGATTTCGAGGGGCTTATCTACTGCAAGAGGTGACTTTTTCTGAAGGGAAGATAAGGGGACAAATTGGGGGAAATTAGAAAAACTCATGGAGATTCTTTCGATTCTTGCTCTTTTAGTGGTTAATTAGACATTACATAAATTTTTTGAAAAATATGAAGTTTGTTAAGAAATACTTCATATGATATTATATCAAATGAATTTTTAAGAAATATATTTTCTATTTAATAGTTGTTTATATTTCAGGCAGTTTTATTCAAATTAAATTAAATTATTAAATTTAATTTTTATATAGTTAAGATATCAATTCTTTTATTACAAAAAAAAGTCATTTGAAAACAATATAAAATCTTCAAAATATCTTAAAATTAAAAGAAAAAATATTTAAGTTCTTTTTTTTAATTTAGTTGAAGGTTATTTCTTAAATTATTATTAATTATTATTTAATGCATTGATCTTCTCGAAATCTTCCCAAAATGCCTCCCTCTCTTTATGCTCTCGCGAACTATCACTCTCTCCCTCTTTTCGCATCTCACGCACACTTGTGAGGAATAAAACTCGGCTGAAAGATGCTTCATTAATTAGTTCCGTTAGGGGTACCTAAGCCCTCCCCCTCCCACTCCCAACAAGCACCAAAACCAACAAAAACCCCACTACGAAGTCAGCTATAGCTCTCTTCGTGCGGCGCTCTCGGCAACAGCGAGCGCTGTCGGCGGCAGCGCAGTCAACGTCGCTGCCGCTCCGTGTGCATTGTAAACAAATGCTTAGGCGAAAAACAAGATGTGCGGCGAATTGAGGTCGCCGCTCCGCTCTCTCTAAGGCTCTCGCTATCGCTGCCATCTCTTTGGTGCTTAAGAGTCGTTTCTCTTTCTTTGGCCTGCACCTGCACTTTTGGGGGCCAGCAACAACAACTATTTTTTTGTGTTTTTTCTCGCTCTCGTCAACGGGGCGGATGGGTGATGGTGCGGGGCGGCGGCGATGGCAACTATCGCCTGAGACTGGTCAGCCTCGATTTTGTATGTGTGAGCGTGTGTTTGTGCATTTTGATTATTTTCTGTTGTTGTTGTTTTTTTTTTTTTGTTGCCTTGCGCATTTATAATATGCATAAAATAAAGTAATACAAATCTAGCGAAAAATAAATTTCGCACGGGAGAACGAGCGGGTGGGAGCGAGACGAAGCTAGCGTCAAGGTGAGCGTGCGAGCGAGAGGCCAGCTCGCAAGCCAGTCATAAATTATGCATAATTTTTTTCGTGACTGGCAAATGGCGGCTGTTCGGCGTTCCCCCTTTGCAGTTTTCAGTTGGTTACAAATAATAACCGCACAATAAACATCGGCCATGAATTGGCACTGCAAACAGGCAACAAAAAAATAAAAAAAAATAAAAAACCTGAGGAAGGGGCATTGACGATCGTCTCTGATCAGTGAATTCAGTAATTCAGCATTCAGCATTCAATATTCACCTGGCGATCCGCAAATGCGAATTTTAATGGCTCTTATTCGCCCATTTCCGGTACTCGACGACGTCTAAGTGATACTTTGGCTTATTAATAGCCCTCGAAATAGTTGTTTCCGAATACATAGTTACTTAGGCCTCGGAGTTCCCCTAATGATTTGCTTTTCATTTAGGTACATATGTACATAGGTGTTATTTCATGCCCTCCGGTTTTGACTTTGTTTTATTAATTATGAAACAAGTGATAAAGAAGAAGATAAATACATTTCTTTAAATTTATAATTCCTATATAGGATTCTATATTAGGTATTCTTAGGAGAATGAAAATTATAAGCTACCATCCAAAAATTTTATTACACATTTTTTTACGATTTCATTATCTTTTTTATTTTAAGATTTTTGACTAATTTCCTTTATTTTAAAAATCATATAAAGTATTCATTTACTTTTTGAAGTTTCTAGATACTTTGCTGGAAAAACAATTTTATAAATATTTGTTTAGATTAATTAATTTCTTAATTGAAAGTAGAACATAATCTCAATTATTTTAAAAAGTGTCAAGAGGTTTATTTTGAATTATACTGGAATATAAACCATCAGATACTTTTGTATCTCAGTTTATAATTTGGTTTCAAGAGCATACAATAAGAAATTCTGGCGACTATATTTTCATTAAATTGGTAGTCTAGAGAAATATTTCTTTAAATTGTATATCAACTGTTTTTATGATAATTTATTATATTAATATTATATATTAAGGTAAATCTTAATTTTTCAAAATTATGTTGTATATTTTCATTTAACTGAATAATACATTATTTTATGCCAGAAAACTATTCAATCTTCTTTTCAAAATCTCATTCAGTTGCACAGTTTTTGGGGTTGTGGCAACAAATGAATTGCAGCAAACAACATTTTGGATCTGGCGCAGAAACAGGAAAATGCATCACGCATTCTCTAAGTTGTTTGTTGTTGGCGAAAATGGGCAACGGCTGCTAGGCTCGCGACTGCGGAACGCGTTTATACGAAAATTTATGTATTTAGCTGGTGACGACGACGCTGACGAGCAAAACGATGACGCGGACGTGAAAGGACATCGGAGATGGACGCAGGGCGCAGTGGAGTTTTGTGGAGGACGAGGACGTGGGTGGGGATGTGGATGTGAACGCACGATGTCCAAAAAAGCGACGAAAGCCTCTGCAAAAAGCGCAGGGAGATGGCAACCGTGGGTGTACTCTAGCGTGTGTGTGGGTGTGTGTGCGAGTGTGCGGGGAAAGATGACAACATTTGAGCCAAACAGACAAAGTTGCGGCCCGGGGTGAGAGGTCGCCGTCTGACCCACACACATGAGTGAACGAACAGGCAAACAAACAAATAAAACGGTTGCCGCGAGTGTGAGGGCACTGAGCGAAAATGCTTATACTTTTACTTGGTTTTGAGTCGAGTTTTAAGATGGAAGATTGGAACAACATTGAAGTTTTCAAGTTTTTTTTTGTCAAGAAGATTATTGTACTCCTTTTCCTTGTACTACCTAGTTTTGTTTGTAGTTTGTTTATTTCATATTTTTATTTGGATACAGGTATTTTCTTTTTAAGTTTCAAATTTCAGATTGATAGTAGAATTATTTCGCTCACAAGACCGATTTAGGCTTTTCTCAAAAATATTTCCTGCGGGCAACCGCTAAAAGTAGGCAATGATTTCTACAAGCTATTATCAGAGCCTATATTTTGGCTGTTCCTATTAAGCATATTCCTAACGTTCTTATTAAAATTTAGGTGTAGAATATAGAAAACAAATTCAGCTGCATTTGAATATAAAATATTCAACTTAATAATTATGTGACTCAATCGCCTAACTTAAATGATTCTTCAAAAGAAAAGCAATAATAAATAATACAAAATCTAAATAATTATGGAATCAAGTTTCTGTCTTTCTTAGAAAATATTTTAAAAGTTCAATTCATAGAGTACTCCATCATATTTTCTCCCAGTGCCCCTGTGTGCCTCTATGGAGGTGACCAAACGAAAACAAGGGGGGGTCAAAGAACAGAAGGCAGCAGGGGGGATGTCGTACAACCAGCGGGGAGATCAGCGGGAAAAAATGTTGCATATTAAAACGCCAAAGAGAAGAGTGCAACTGCGACAACGGCGACGCTGCAGCTTAGAGAATGCAGAAAATGGGCGAGCCAAAGGAGGTGGGTGGGTGGTGGCACAAGGGTTAGGCCTTTGCAGGTTCTTCTTCCTCAGCTGCGGCTACTCCGATCCAGCTCCAGTTCCTGCTCCTGCTTCTGCTCTTGCTCCTGCTCCTGCTCCTCCTCCATCTCCATCTCCAGCTGCCGCAGTTGTTGTTCCTACCTTCGACCATGTCTAAAAGTTGGCTTACACACAAAAGCGATGAGCGATGATGCCTCAAATATGCAAAAATGCCTAGCGCAATAAAACCCCCCCGAGGGCTCGGTGCAAAAGGCAATGAAAAAGGGCTTAAAAGCGGGAGTGGCGGCGAGTCGTGGACAGTGGACAGTGAACGGTGGAAGTCCGAGCTGGCCATCGGGGTTGCACTCGGTTCAAATCAACACACACACCGAACTTGGAAATGCAGGCGAAACTCTCCGAGTCGCGTTTCGTTGCGTTGCGTTGCTAACGACGCCGCTGGCTGTCTGATTGGGAAACGAATCGTGGGGGATATGCGATGTGTGGGATATGGGATGTGGTGTGGGATATATAGGGGGGTTTGGGAGGATGCCATCTGGGCGGAGGGGGTGTGTGCTCTGCTTCGGATTGAGCAGTTGGGGATCAGGTAGAGGGGTGCATGCCACAGACACAAACAGATAGACAGCCGGCCGAGAATGAGAGCGAGATGGAGGAGGGACCACGACGACCAGGACGAGCACGGGGACGAGGACGACCTAGGCTAGAGTTAGAACTTGATGCACTGGAAATAAATTGTGAACAACTTTCTTACCTCTCCAGGGTCAATAATAAATATTTCTTAATTTTAAGATTTATTTATCATTTAAAAAACTCAAACAAAAGCTTTTATTTAATGATTTCTTTGGAGTACAGTTTTTTTTTTATAATTACATGTCACTGTTGCCTTACAGTTTTCCTTAGAATTTCCCTCAGTGCACTGGGCCCGCATTGATGGACAGTTAACGCGGCAAAACGAACGCGAAAACATGGTCAGAAAAGGGGGTCAGAAGTGGGTGGATTTTCAGCGGGTGGGTGGGTGTTCAGAGGGTGGAGGTGTTCCTCCAACCGATGCCGTTGTTGCTGAAGCCACCAGGCTTAGACGGCGCAACTGTACCGAGCCACGAGGACTAGGAGGAGGTCCTGGGCTCGGTTTCTAGCTCCTCTTCCTGGATTTTCCAGTTTTCCGGGACGGGCGTCGCCCCACTGGCAAGATTTTCGCGTGCGTTGCAAGTTGCCACTGTCCAGTGTCCCCTCTAACCCCCTGCTGCTGATGCTGCATGTGTGTCCATCTGTGCCTTTGCTATGTGTGTCCCTGTGCCTGGACCTGGTCCTGGGCCTCTGTTTTTGTAGATTTTGCGCGCTGCGCCATTTGATTGCATTGCGTCGCTTCCGCTTCCACTTGGCCATTGTCGCTCCTTTGGAGCCTTTGGAGAGCCTCCCCCTTGCCCCCGCATCGCATTTATATACAAATGAACGCCTCCGCAGCCACGCCCACACCAGCCCCCCGGTGGAATCAAGTGCAGACGCAGGCAAATAATTTCTTTTTTTTTTTATTGTATTTGTCGAGCGGCATCGACAGACGACGACGTCTGTTGTTGCAAGTTGTTAGGCCATGTGGTCGAGGGGTAGCTGCATCCTTCGACAAAGGATTAGTTGTCCGCAGGTCCATATGCGACCATCAGCAGCCACTTGGGAGCGGCAGTGTCGTCCTTAAAGGTGACGAGGCTTTAAGGATTTATTGTATATTATTTTAAAGGTAAAATTATATATTTTAGATTTAAAGGAAAACCTTACACAGTGGTTGCAATTCCTTCCCTTAATCCCTCCAACTTTGACATAATTTCCGCGGAATAATTACAAACCGCAAAGACTGATTGAAGTTTGCTGTGACAAAAGCCGGCAAAAAAGAAAAGATGGCCCGACTAATTAAAAACATTCACAATGAGACACACAGCAGCTGAAATATTAAAAACCAAAGCCAAAATCAGAGGCGAAAAGGGAAATATTCGAGGCAGAAATCTTTGAGGCTGTGTGCATCCTTCCAACCTGGGGAGAGATTTCTTATAATTACCAGCGGTGTTTGACAATGCACGATTATTATAAGCAGCAGAAATCAAGAAAAGGCATTGCACAGGGCTGGAGAAAAGGGAAATCGAGGTAATTGTCAGGGGATTTGTTTGAAGTCGGGGGTGGAATGATTGCTCCTGAGTGACTTCTGTTTGCCTTTCAAGGTGGGGTGAGTGCAGTGTTTATGGGTAGAAATGGCTCAGAACTTTAGGATTTCTCAGGGTTTTAGTCAGATTTATTAGTGGTTTCAATGAAAAACTAGAAAAGCTTTTGCGTAGTACTAGAATCTTAGAATTGGGGCACTTTGAAGTGGCTAGTTCTGAAAATTTCTCTACTGAAACTATGGGTTAATTAATGCTTCTGCTAAAAGCTTAGAACTAAATTAAGGTTTTTGGTTTTTCAAAAATTTGTATGTATTATATATTTATACCTTTAGCATTGTATGAGTTGAATTTGCTGCATTTTAAAATTGTATTAAATTGATTCCCCTGATGTTCCCTAAGTTGTTCTATCTTTTTCCCATTTATCCTGACTTCACACCTGTTTTTTTTTCAGCAACACCTGGCCAAAGTCAAAGCCGCAATACGGCAATGCAAAAAAAAAAACGGTTCTCTTTTGCATTCCAATGAATGAGGCATTGAAACTGAATGAATTTGCTCGCGACGCACACACAAAATGCATGAATGAAAATTTGCACGGCTGCTGCAACAGAGCCGGCGCCGGCAGCGATGCTGACAGCGCTGCAGTGAGCGTGGCAAAAAAAAAGAAAAACAGAAAAAAGTCAAGCAAGGGCAGAGGCACAAAGGGGGTCACTCTCTATGTGCCACATGCAGCGCCTGCTGCTGCTACTGCCGCTGCTGTTCAATGGGCCACGCACGAAAACGCGACCCGAAACGGGGCCGTGCCCCCAAAATTGTTGCTGCTGATGTTGCTGCCGCTATGCGATATGCGTTGTGTGTTGCAGGTTGCCAGTGACAGCGAAAAAACGGCGATGCATCGCCGCCAGAAAGTGCAGCCGGAAAAAATGGAGCGGGAGTTCCCCGAGTTGGGTATGGGGATGATGATGATGATGATGACGCCGCCAATTTGGCTGTCCATTCGATTGTTCAGCATGCGGCACACGCGTCAAGGTCGCCACGCCACGCCCACCTATCGCACTCTCACACCCCGGCCCCCGCCCCGCTCTTTTTTCACAAATTGCTGCACGGTTGCAATGTATGAATGGGCTCAACAGTTGGCCAAAGCCCATCGCGAAATGGGTGCACAAAAAATGGCCAAAAAGGATGCAACCGGGTTGGGGTTATAGGAGGTAGTAAAGCCTAAAAATAAGTCTTATTTAGAGATTAATATCATAGTTTTTTGAGGTGCAGGGTTTACTTTTGATATTTGTTTAGATATTTCTATGGAAATAAGGTTTTCATTTATTATTTAATAAACCTGAAGACAAAGCTGACATTAATTAAAAATCTAAATCACATCCATAAAAACTCATTATCCTGGATAAAGTATAGGTATAAATTCAGATGACCTTTGATTTGAGTTAATATGCTTATGCATTTATTCCCTGTGTACTGAAAACCCTCTTTTCCCAACCATTTTCCTGCAATTGCTGTGGTGCACTGCACTTTGATTGCACTGGCCGCGATTATCCTGCACTGCATATCAATGTCCTGGCCATGGTGGCAGGGAAAAAAAACAAGAAGAAAACATGGTAAAAATCAGTGAAGGTCATTTCCATTCAGGCCTGCTGACTGCATATAAGGGGGGCACTCTGGCCCCCACTTCAGATGCACGAACCCCTTTCGAATTTTTGCATTTTTTCCAAACGATTTTGTTTCCTCGATTTTTTTTATGGCGGGAGAAGTGCATTCAACGCGATTATTAGGGATTTCAATCGACGCTGCACTCGCGGGTTTTTCAGGAGGTACCAGACCTCCCCCCTGGACTGACCACCCCTTTTGGCCGCTTGTTTGCGGTGACTGTTGCATTGATTTTTTTCTGCTCGCACGCGCCGATTTTTGCATGAATTTTTGCAGTAGGCTTCTCATCTCTACCCCCGATTTTCGGCCATTTGAATTGTTGCACTTTTTATGCAACGGCCCGTGGTCCTCGTTCTTTTTTCCCCGATTCTTTTTGTTTTTTTTTTGGGAGCCCGTTCTGTTGAAGTGTGAAAATGCAGCTGGGAAAAAATAGAAATAAATTTGGAGCACGGTCAGCGGGAACGTGTTTATGGGAGGCTCCACTCGCCGCACGTTTGGCTTTTTGGCCAATGCGTCGATGCATTTTTGTTGCACATGCAACGTCTGTCCGCCTGTCTGTCTCTGGGTGAGTGTGTATGCGTGGGTCTGTGTGTATTGCTGTTCATTGTTGCGGCAACAGGCCGAAACCCAATTGACCGCAAATTTGTGGCTTACCTCATGGCTTTTTCAACTGATTTTTATCGCAATGTGTCACGGTCGGGAGAAATGGAGTTGTGAGCTGCAGGAGCAGCTGAGCTTGATTGGATGCAAGTGGATACAGCAGTAGGTGATGCCTGATGTTGACACGGTTTTTGGGCTCTAATCTCCAGCTGATTGGTAATACATATTTAGGCCTACTATAGGGCAGGCCGAGAATATGGAAAAGGGAACCAAACAAGTTTAATTTTGCGATTGCTTTGGGGGTGTAAGGAAATATAAAATACTTAAATATCAATTTTAAAACTATTTCTATTTACCTAAAAATACCAAGACAGAATCTCTATAAAATGGTTAAATATTCAAAATAAATTATTTGATCCATTTTGGGCCTAGAAAAAATATTAGCCGTTGAGTTTTTTCATGTCTTAAAATAATAACTATGTTAAAAATTTTTAATTTGTGTTCCAGGTATTTATTTGTATACCCTTGTAGGATATTATAATTTTAGTAAGTGAAGGTGCCCTTTTTGACCCGATAAATTGTATGTGTTCTTGATCAGCATAAGTCCAGTTTATCTAGACATGACCGGCAAAACCATACCTTTACCAATTTTTTCAAAATGTTATAATATTTTTATTTACATCATTTAAATTGTCAAAATTCCATAAACAAAATTTTATTTTTCAAAATTTCGTAACTTTATATGCTGCTTTTTATACCATGTACCGTAGGTACAAAGGTATATTAATTTCGTGCAAATGTATGTAACAGGCAGAAGGAAGCATTTCCGACCCCATAAAGTATATATATTCTTGATCAGCATCAACAGCCAAGTCGATCTAGCCATGTCTGTCTGTCCGTCTGTCCGTCTGTCCGTCTGTCCGTCTGTGTAAACGCCTAGATCTCAGCAACTATAAGAGCTAGAGTCACCAAATTCGGTATGTAGGTCGGAATGTTTTGCAAGCAGATCAAGTTTGTTTCAGATTTAAAAATTTCCCTCCCACTCCCCCGCAAATCAATAAAATCAATAAATCAATAAACGCCTAGATCTCAGCAACTATAAGAGCTAGAGTCACCAAATTCGGTATGTAGGTCGGAATGTTTTGCACGCAGATCAAGTTTGTTTCAGATTTAAAAATTTCCCTCCCACTCCCCCGCAAAT